>VYZQ01057536.1:1968-18550 GCA_013400655.1 Mystacornis crossleyi
AAGCTGCCAAGGTGATAATAAATCTGCTTCCCCTTTTAACAGAGCAAACAAAGGGCTCAAATCTGCATTTGAGATTCCTAAGAGGGGACGAACCCAATTAATTGTCCCCAAAAGCTTTTGAGCATCATGCAAAGTACAAATGTTAGTTCGAATTTGTAAAGGTTGAGGAGAAATACTCTGGGTTCTAATTCGCCAGCCAAGGTGTTTCCAAGGGGGTTGACGCTGAATTTTTTCGGGAGCAACACAAAGTCCTGCTTGGGTTACAGCAGTGCTGACAAGGGCTAGGGCTTCCTCCATAAATTCTTATTTTTCTGCAGCAATTAGAATGTCATTCATATAATGATAAAAAAGAGTGTCAGCCACGTCCCGATGAATGGGGCTGAGGATTTTTGCAACAAACCATTGGCAAATAGTGGGGCTATTTTTCATGTCTTGGAGCAGGACAACCCAGTGATATCTTTGCAAGAGTGCCCGCATATTGGTACGATAGAAAAGGCAAATTTTGGTGCATCCTCAGGATGCAAGGGAATATCAAAAAAGCAATCTTTTGAATCAATGACTGTTAAATGCCAATCTCGAGGGATCATGGTAGGAGATGGGAGGCCAGGCCGGAGCGCTCCCATGTCCTCCCTAACAGCATTAATTTTACAGAGGTCATGGAGCAAGCACCACTTGCCAGTTTGTTTTTTAATGACAAACACAGGTGAATTCCAAGGACTGGTGCAGGGGACTATGTGTCCCTTTTGAAGCTGTTCCTGGACCAATTTGGTAAGTGCGCGCAGTTTAGGTAATGGCAGGGACCACTGCTCCACCCAGATAGGCGTATCAGTTTTCCAGGTTAATTTCAGGTCATGTCGTGCACTTCAATGTTCCCCATTAAAAATCAGACTGAATTCTGAAACCCCGTTGAGAGAGTGTATCTTGTCCCCATAATACTATGGGCACAGGTAAAACGAATGGCCTTACAGAGGCCGTGTGGCTTTCAGGTCATGTTATTCGAGTCACTCGTCAACTTTGATAACTGCGACTGCTTCCCCTGATCCCAGTGAGGGCCAGGGGCACCTCCATGAGGATCCAGTCCAGAGGCCTCTTATCTTGAGAAATAACAGTGACGTCAGCTCCAGTATCTAAAATACCGGTGAGCGTTATTTGTTGTTCCCGTAATGACAGGGTGCATTGGCAGGTAGGACGTTTATCTGAAATTGTTTGTGCTCATAATATTTGCAGGGTCCCTATAAAACCAAATCCTCCCACCCTGGTGTTATATTTTTCTACTGAAGATTGTAAATCATGTGGAAAAGGGATTAATTTAGCTATGTGAGTTCCTCACAGGATAAAACATGGTGGATTAGGGATCCAAACCATGATCTTAAGCTGGTCATTAGAATCTAAGTCTGTGACTACAGGGAGAACAGAAAATCCTAAAAGACTAGTTGAGGACCCTCCCAAAAGTAGGGCTCCTTTTGGGGCCCTAATGGTCCAAAAATTCCTGTAGGGAGTAAATGAACAGAAAAATCACGTAACGTTACTGTGGTTGAGGTGTATAAGTCCAATCCAGTACCGTCTGCAGCTGCTGGGTGAAGACTCAAGGCAGGCTTCCCTTGGCCATCTGTGGGGCCAGCATCTGCCAGGGTGGCTGAGGCATCTGTGTCAGAGCACAGTGCCATCGTCCCGCGCTCTGGTTCCAGTTTCCCTGGTATCCTTGGAGCAGGCAACCTTCGGAATCATACTTAGAGCAACACTGGTTAGCAGAATGTGGGCCTCTGTGGCACCGTGAGCACACAGGAGTGGTTTTGGGTTTATCTCTTTTC
The DNA here is from genome assembly GCA_013400655.1 of Mystacornis crossleyi. Taxonomy (NCBI): domain Eukaryota; kingdom Metazoa; phylum Chordata; class Aves; order Passeriformes; family Timaliidae; genus Mystacornis; species Mystacornis crossleyi. The sequence goes on from VYZQ01057536.1 coordinate 3,780, forward strand.
AGAGCAGGGCAATTCTTTTTGAAGTGACCGGGTTTGCCGCAGCCAAAACAGACTCCTGAGGTTGCAGGGAGCCCTCTCACGGCTGCAAAGGCTGCAGCCATGGTCGCATATTGATGTTCTATTGTGCCAACGCAGTTACACGCTCCAACCATTTCAATTAGAGTCGGATTTTGGGTTGGCAGGGACTTAAGGAGTTTTTTACAGTTTGCATTTGCATTCTCAACAGCAAGCTTCAAAAGCAAAATTGCGCGAGTGTTTGCGTTATCAATTTGGCATTTGAGCGCGCACTTAAGGCGGTCAACAAACTGCATGTAAGATTCTGGGGGTCCCTGGATGATAGTCGTGAGTGATTTCTGAGATGTTTTTGCATCAGGGACTTTCAGGAAGGCTCGGCGAGCCACATCTTGGATTCCCTCAAGGGCTTCCCCGGGAACGTCTCGGGCTTGGACAGCGGGATCGGTATATGGTCCTGCTCCCATAAGCTGTCTAGCTGTGAGGCCCGCCGGGGTCTGATTAGCATGACCCACATAGGATAGAAGCAGATCCTGTACACCTTTTCCCCACTCCTTTTCCCATAAAACATTTTGAGTGGGGTATAGCAACAGCCGTGCCAGTGTTCTTAAATCATATGGTGTCATGAGATGAGCAGCAAACGCAGACTCTAGCAGGCTCGCAAAATACGGTGAACTGATACCGTGCTCTGTGGCTGCCTGCCGAAGCTCCTTAAGCTCTGGGAAAGATAGCCTTTCCCAAAGGGCAGTTCACTTTCTTGTCCCGTGTATAAGACTGCTGCCACAATTTTGCCCACAAAATCTAAATCCCCTTCCTTTAATGCTTGTTGTTCCAAGCGGACCCAGGTATCTGAAGAGGTGCTCCTCCGTGGGGGGCATGGGCATGAGTGGATGCGTGGGGCACGGGGTTTCTCTGTCCCTGTTCCCTGNTCTTCTCATGCATCCTCGCTGCTGTGAGCTGAACCATAGCCAGCAGTAAATGCTTCTACAGATCGTGAGGTGCCCCTCTCCCTTTTTGTTGCAAGGGGTATTGGAGCCTTTAATGAAAGAGGCACAGTCTCTTCAGGTTGTAAAGAGCCCTGAGGCTCCACTTCTGCGGAAGGGGGGCAAGGGGCATCCTCTTTATCTCTTGCAAGAGATTTTTCCTGAGCTTTTAAAGTTTCAAAAATTACTTTCCAGGAGGGAATCATTTCTGCAGCAGCTTTATCACCATCAGCTACAGCATTCCAAATTCCACTCCCACTCTGTCCCATAGATCTGCCGTAAAAATTGTGGACTGAGTCACTCCTTGCAGTTTAGAAACAGTCCATCAGAGTATAATTTTTAATCGTGTGCAGGCAAAGGTTTGCCTTGCTTGTCTAGCAGCTTTGACATAAGGTCAAATACATCTCTTTCTAGGGTGGTCATCGCTTGACCCTGGCCCATGGTTCCCTGCAGCAACTCACCTCCTTTTCAGAGGATCAACTGCTGGCCGGCATGGCTCCCGCTTCTTGCCACGGCTTAACCACTGTTCCAAAGGCTCCTGCTTCTCCTGTGGCCTAACCTTTGGCAAAGTTCTGAAGTTCTGCAGGGCGGTTGCCATCGCCGACTGTCACTTAGGAGCAGTCCTTTCACATGGTGGCACCAGACAGTCAGTGATGGAAGAGATGGGGCAGATTGCTTGGGTGCCATAAGCCGATTTTATTGATACAGAGTGGGTATTTATACCTTTCCAGCAGTTACTAAAAATAGATCCTTATATAAGCAATATTCACTATAACAACCATATCTATGTTTCCTAGTAATATTGCAAAACTAAAAGCTAGTACCGACCTGCACGGGTACATGCCCCAAATGCCCAAACATGCCTTTCCCCTATGCTGTCTATTTGGTGGTAGCCCCACCGCCTGCCGTGGTTCCTGGCCTAACAGCGTTACTGCGTTCTGTCCTGACACGAGTTCAGCAGTGCTCTCACTTCTGCTTTCTAGCTGTATCCCCACATATTATATAGGTACAGATGGTTATCTTACTCATTTCAGACTCTTTCCTTTTCTTTGCTTCTCTGTCTAGAATGAACAAACCAATCCTCCTCCCACCACGTGCTGTGCTGAGTTTGGGGGATTTTTGTTGTTGTTGTTTCCTCTTACATAACACCAATTTCTCATATGAGTCTTGAACTGCTGAGTCTGCATTCTGCAGGTTAAATCTGTGTTGGGATTTTTTTTTTTTTTTGCTGTTGTTTGAAGGGAAGACTCTGAGGGTATAGTTCACTTTTTAATCTGCAGCCCCAAAGTGCTGGACATTAATCCTCCCCAGGCATGTGCAAGTGTGAAAAAACATCTCCGTAAAACTGCAGCTGCCTTTATTTGTGTGTATCACAGAAAAGATGAGCTAAAGGCTCTACATCTCAAAAGCCATGTTAGACTTGTTTCCCTTTCTCATTGCTATGAGGACACTTAAATTACAGTGTGTGCCATTTTTGTTAGAGTAGCACCTAACATTCATGACATTTCTTCATTCTTTTCAAATGTCTGAATCTGAAAAAGGCACAAGGTCAGACTGCTCTTAGCATTTTTGTATTCTAGATGCAGAAACAGCATTTCTTCATGACGCTTCAATGCCTAAGTAATGCATTTATTGAGTGCACTCACAGGCATTCATCTCACCAGTCTTTAGCTTTGGTGCCTCATCATACCATAACTGTGGTTCCACGTTAGAATTTACAATGTAAAGGGACGAAATATAGGTGGAGAGGAAGGTTATCAACTTTATTTCCTTGCACTGCAGTGTTGTGTTACAGTCCCAGCCCCTTCCCTAGTTAATCCCTTCAGATTCCAAGGTTCAGCATCAGAAGAGGACAGGAGAAATCAGCACATTAACCACAAGTGTAACAAGTCACTCCATCCCTGGTCTGCTGTCTACACCCAGTAGCTGTGCAGCAACTTTGAACAAGACACTGTCCAATAAATGCATTTTTTTCCAGCCCTTGAGTGGCTTCTGTGAGTCACAATTAGACCCCAAGGGAAAGGAAAAAAAAAAAAAAAAACCCACAAACTACAGAAAACACAAAACTCCTGAAACCCAAATAAGAAGTCTTCAGCTCAGCAGCTGCCTGAGGCGGGGCTGACAGCAGTGGGCCCAGCACGCCCTTCATCCGCCACAGGGGCCATAATTCCTGCACATCACACAGTTCGTGTGCACAGTGCTCCTCCTCACGAGTATCTCTTCTCCTCTGCCCTTTGCTGAGGCAGCTGCTGCCACAGTCTGTCCGTGTGAAGGCTCAGCACCCCCAAATCCACGTGTGCCAGCTTGCAGCCCTGTTGCGGGACCTGTCCTGACTTCTTAGGGAGCGCAGCACAGCGAAATGCAAATTTCCGTGCAAGTCTGATAAAGATTATTTACATCACAAGTTGGTTTATCAGCAACATGGGTCTTCTGACAAGAAGCTCTGCCTGTTGTCTGGAAGTGTGTGGTTCAGAGCACCAGCACAGTTGCGTTCTTCTTACAGATCCACTCCTTTAACGTCTGGCAGTTATCTGTCTGGATCACGTTTTTCCTTCTGTAAACAGCACAGTTCTTGTCAGCCTCGATTCTTTTTAGAGCTGTCCTGCCGAGAGACCAAAAGGAATGCAGTTGTCAGCTTTAAACTCAGCTTTAAACTCAGCACTGGTTAAAAATCGTGGTGGTGCTCTGAGTGAGGGGGGCGGGTGATGCCCACTCAGTCACCACCTGGAAGCACAGCAGCCGTGTAGGAGTGGGATGGGCACCCCCAGCAGGGGCTGGTGGCTCCTGAGGGATGGATTCTTGGGATTGTTACAAGGACAAGGATCCTCCCTATGCAGCCACAATGCTGAAGAAAGCTGCACAGATCCCAGCCCATGCTATGTGACAGGCATCACCTTCAACAGAGGTGACACACAGTCTGTAAAGCGAGTTTGCTGGCAGAGATTTCAGCAGAAGCATGTCACAATGTCTCTGCATTAATAAATACATGAGCTGTGGCTGTGGTTGGTCCTGGAGGCAGAAAACAGTTTCCAGAAGTGCCCAGCAGGAACCTGTTGACCTGGAACTGGGCATAGAATGACTCTGAATATGCCTGAGGCTGCAGGGTTAGATCTGTGCTTTGGGTAATTAGCTCAGATTCAGAGTAGTATTTCCAAACAGGGATACCACACTTTGCTCTTCCCAAAGATATCCTCCCCCCACAAATCATCACCTCTTTCCTTTTACTCTGTCATCTTCCACTGAACTCCATTGTTTCTTCATGTCTTCAATGTCCGAGTCAATCCAGATATATTTGGCATCTTTCTGTTTGTTGTCTATAAATTCCTGTGGAGCAATCAGAGGGATGTTACCCGACAGAAGAGCTTTCCTGCTGTGCCCTGGTCACTGTCCTGCCTCATGCACAGCTTTTATTTCCTCACGAAGAGCAAGGACAGGGATGCAGCCATGGCAGAGCAGCCCTTACATCAGCCCGTACACATGACCAGCCTCCTCCCTTCCCAGAGCCAAGTGCTGGAAATGGGTGGAAAGTCCCCAGCATTTCCTCTTCCCAGTCAAAACTACTCTGGCTTCCGCACTTGGCACCTCTTGTGCGTCTCCTCTTCAGCTCTACTCTGCTGACGTTCCCAAACCCAGTTCCTGTGCAGGCAGAGTCAGATGCTTGCCCTGACGGGGCCCTTGCGTGTCTACGTGTACACTTGACACCCAGGCCATTTCCCCTTGCAGGAATGTTTGCCTGTGGCCTGTGACACACTTTTAGGGCTGCTGCAAGACTCACCATCTCAATTTCATCCTCAACGACAAGCAGCTGGGATTTCCTGGCCAGGCAGTTTTTCTGGCTGTCCTCCCAGCTCCTGGCCTCCTCGGAGAAGAAGTAACATCTGCCCCTGTGCAGCTGCCACCCGGGGGGACACAGCTCGCATGTTGTCCCTGTGGGTGGGCAGGGGGAACCTTTAGCTCCTACAGTGAATGGAATTCCTCCCCCTGTTTATGAACCGTAATCTGGAAAGTGTTCTCCAGGACAAGAGGAGGATCTAGAATATATGGAATTCTTTCCTGGCAGAAAGAAATGTAACAAAAATACTGGAAACTTTATACCAAAAGAGGAGCAAGACTATTACCGTTAAAATGTTAGTTGAGTTTCCGTTATCACTGCTCTGCAGGAACACCACGCTTCCTGGGTAGCACCACTGAGTTCCCATAAACTGCAGGGTGTCAGAGAAATGGGAACAGAGACAACAAAACTGTGCACACCACACATCCTCTAGCTGGAAAGGACTAATGTGCCTCACCCTGTCCATTGTCACACAGTTCCTCCATGAGCCATTTCAGGAGCACGGCTGGGACGGTCCTCTCTGAAGAAATGTCACTGCTGGTGCTGTTCAGACCATACTGGGGCAAACTTTCTGATTTTCTTGCTCTACCCTTTGAAACTTGAACAGCCCAAAGTTAAAAAAAAAAAAAAAAAAGAGAGAGAGAAAAATCATGGTTAACAAGAAGGATAAGGAAATGCAGCCTTTGTACCCAGAGCTGTACTGTGAATGTGAGGATGTGTCTGTGCACATTGCCTGGTACAGACACAGTTATGAGCAAACTCAGTGAGTAAAACTCAGTAAGCAAAGCCCTGCTGAAGAGATGTTCATGGAATGGCCTGACTTGGAAAGAATCTTAAAGATATCTGGTTCCACACCCCTGCCATGGGCAGGGACACCTTCCACTATCCCAGGGTGCTCAGAGCCCCATCCAACCTGGCCTTGGACACTTCCAGGGATGGGGCAGCCACAGCTTCTCTGGACAACCTGTGCCAGGGCCTCCCCACCCTCACAGGGAACAATTTCTTCCTCATATCCAACCTAAACCTGCTCTCTGTCACTGTGAAGCCATCGCCTCTTGTCCTGTCACTCCAGGCCCTCGTACACAGACTCTCATTTCCTTTATTTGTGTATAAATTGACACTTTTAGTGCAACATCTTGGGAATTTTTCTCTCAGCTCTTTCAGAGGTTTAGCCACATCTGCAATGAAGGGATGAAGCAGGAGGTAGGATCTACTCACATTGCTTGGCCTGTATGACCACGACTCCCAGCAGGATGAGCACGAGGACACCCAGGACCAGCGCCACGTAGAACCAGGCTGAGCTCCTGTGCCGGCATCCTGGAGGGAGGCAGGAGGAAGAGCAGCTTAAGGTCCTGGCACTGTTAAAATTAACACTGGGGAAACAACAGAGAAATCACTTGCCTAAAATCAGTCTGCTGTTGGAAGGATGCAGTGGGATTTTACTTACTAAAAATCTGTGTCCATTTTGCACACGTGGAAGTGAAATCAAAATATTTGGTCACATCGAGCAAGTGATTTTCAACCTTTAATAATTTGATTTTTCTCCTTTGAGTTCTTTTTCTCAAGTATTGCCTCCTCCCACCCACCCCCACACACACCCTGCAGGACCTGGCAGAGCAATTCAGGGAATGTATCGGGGATGGCTGTGGTGTCAGGGATGGGCTGTGGTGTCAGGGATGGGCTGTGGTGTCAGGGACAGGCTGTGGTGTGTTCCTGTGTGCTCCCGAGCCGTTAGCGTGCCTGTCCCACAGCTCAAAGATGACATCCCTAAATGTACAGGGAAAAAGCCTCATACGGACACCCCCGGCACAGGGAAGTGCATCGAACCAAGCATCTCTCCAGCTGTCTGGCATTCACCCTGTGTCAGAGTGAAACACTCAGGAAAGCCGCAGAACCCGAGGGAATTTGAGGTTTAAGTGCCAGTTCCACGAGACACAGACTTGCACTATTACAACTTCTGTTTCCCGGACCTCGCCTGCATGAGATGAGCAACTGCTCCATCTTCTGGCTGCCTGAGCCATCTGGTGTCATGTTCCCTTTCCCTGGCAGGCAGCTCCTTCGGTGCGGGGAGGGTGTCAATCGCCAGGGCACTAATGGCACATAGAGACCTGGGCATTACCCTGCTTCCAAAGCCAAATGCGTCCCTGGGGCTCCTTCTGCAGAGACAGTTACAGGAGGGTTCCTAAAAAGCCATGGCATTTTACTGTGCTTTACTGCATTTTCCATGTAGGGCACAAAGGCATTTTTAGAAATTATTTTTAAAACGTCTCTCAGTATTATTTTTTAAAGGAAAGTGTGTAATCTGAGAACGCGGCAGGAAAAAAAAGCAGCAGATGAAATGACGGATGAGTCCTTCATTGAGAGAGTGCACGTAAGGGCTCTTGATAACAGGTTTCACTGTTGGGCAATAGGAAAAACTACATCTATAATTAGTAACCAAACAAAATTGCACAGTACCAGGAGCGGAAGTCTCTGCCCTGCTGTTCCCTTGGGGCTGGGGCTTCACGTGCAGCTCAGCGTATGTGATCGTGTTTCCTGTAAGGAGAGGGAGACGCTGACATTTGTGGCTGTGCAAATCACCAAGTGGAGGAACAGTAAAGTCTGAGTCTGTATGAAAAGGGGCGTGTGGTTCTAGGGCTGCTTGTTCAGCATTTTCCTTTTCCTAGGCAACGACAGGCAAGATGATGATTTACCATTTCCTCCTGCTGTCAGGCAGGAAGAGCCTGCTCAAGCTTTGTACTGTTGGGTGCTGTGCGGCTGGAGCAGGAGGCGGGCAAACAGGCTGAAGGATGGGAAAGACCTGGATACTATCCATGGCAAGCATCCCATCTGTTGCTAAGCCATCTCAGAAGGTACCACAGGGGCTGGAGGGGCACCAGAGCCGTGACTGCTTTGTGGGGCAGAGAGATGCCAAAAGGAAAACCAGCACTCAGAGAAATGCTGCTGCAGCAAGGTAATTCCTGGGGGCATTCCTGACTTGTGAGTGTTTATCCCAGGATACTTCAGGTGGTGCCTGGAGCAGCAGAGGAATGGACCTCATGGTTGAAGACATCCTTTTCCAGAAGCACGTTGCCAAAATCAAACCAAAAATGGCATTAAAATCCCACGGTGTGGGTTAAAGGCGCGTGGATTCTTTCTGAACGTGTCTTCAATATCATTTACCTGGGTATTTTGCAGAGCTACTGGTTAGTGTTACGGAAGATGTTTGGACCTTTGGAACACTGCTTTTGGTTCCATAAATGGAGAGATTTTATCCATCTGTCTCAAGAATAAGCTTCTGTGCTAGAACCTTAGTTTGTGATCCCAGGGGCTTTTAAAAAGAAGTGTTGTATTAAATTTCACTGATCAGGGAAAAACTTGGCAGAAGAAGAGAGTCTCATTAGGCTAAAATGAGGCAGATTTCATATGAGAAGTTTTGAAATGTGGAGAGGTTTTACAGTAAGAAAAACACGGAGAACATGATTGGCAAATGAGGGTTATTCATATAGGGGAGACAGTCTGTGCTTTAGAGAATCTGACCTTAAAAAGTGGTTGTTTGCTTTATTTCAATTTATCAGTTAAATGAACTACAAAAAATTTGTAAATTAAATGTAATTGTTCTCAAATCAAATGCCCTAGAAGTTTTTCTTCTTATAATGTAAATGATTTTCCCAAAACACTCAGGACTTTTAAACTTTTAAATGCACTAGCCCTATAAATGGAGGTACTTCTAAAATATGTACTTTAGACAATCTGCTAGTGTTATGAAATAATTTGTCTCTCAAATAAACATCTATTCCTTTAAAGTATATCTCTGTGTAAGAAAAAGAATTATTCGTGCAAGCTGAATATTTAAACAAAATTATTCCTTCTATTATAGTGTGTATGGGCACATGATTATTTGAATGTGAAGTCCTCGGAAGTCAGCAGGGGGTTTTAAACTACCACATAACCTTCATTCTGCCGGATGCTTTCACACCTTCACCTAATTCAAGAAGGTGGAGAGCTCTGTCAGTCACTGAAACTGAGATTTCACCTCACTTCTCTGTGCCTGCTGTCAGGTGCAGAAAAATATCTCTGCTTACTGGAAGCTTCTGCTTGGTGAATGTGCAGACAGGGAGTGCTCCTGGGGGGTTGTCCATTAGGGAAGGTTGTGTCCAGATGTGGGCTGGCCCATCCAGGGACCTGGGGGAAGCTGGAGAGGCTCCAGGTGGACCTGATCAACACCTGGAGCAGCTCAGGAGGTTAAGGAAGGGAACAAAAAGTTAAGGGCTCAACCAATAGCAGGCTACAACTACGTGTGAGTTAATTTGGTGATGGACTTGAACTCTCCTTGGTTTGTTCTTCCCCCAAGGAAAGTTCTGTGTAGCCACTCATGATTCATCATCAGGCAACTCTCAAATTATCTGTGAGGGAAGCGGGACTGCTGGAGCCTTTTGCTGGAAAGTGGATTCCCAGGTGGTATTTATCCTTGCTGGGATTTGGGAACACGTTTCTACTTCTGAACACTTGTTTCGAAGCACAGGCACAGTAACAGCACCTGCACCTTCCAAAACCTGTGCACAGATAGTGCCATTACTAAATCCTCCTCAACACACTCTGGCAGAGCATCCAAGAATCCCCTCGTCCTTGTTATTCAGAGCCCCCGAGTGACAGCTGAAGTCCAACTGGAAATTCAGGCCAAATCAAACAAAATGTATTTGGGTATATTAAGACATAAGAGTGGGGAAGGTGAGACTGGGAGCTATAAGCAGCGAAGAAAAGATTATTTAAGAGATTTCGGTCCCTGTATAATTGAGACAGCAGAACAAAGATGTAGAAATACCGTGTGGATCTCTGGTGCCCATTTTTCAAAGGAGATGGAAGCACTGGAGTATGAACAGAAGAACATCCACAAAAATGATTAGCATTTCTGAGAAGTTAAATATTTAAAGGCAAAAGGGCATTGAGAAATCACTTAATTACCATGGTCAGTAACTTCATGTGAGAAAATATCTAGAGTTAAAATTAGTTCAACAAAAAGTTTATAAGAACCATCCAGACGTTAATGATAAATTTCACTGGAACTGGCCTGCCCAAAATCGAGCCTTTCCTTTAGGCATCATGATCAAGAAATAGTTTTGGATGTCTTCTAATCGAGATTTGATGTCTATCTCCCTTCAAAAATAAATTTTATCACTTTGGATACTGGCTAAAATTCCAGGCAAGCCTTCTTTGTGTTGCACAGGTTACAGCAGTGCCAACAACATCCATGGGTGCATGAACACACAGTCTAAGGTAGTATTTCATGTCACATATATAATAAAGTGAACTCATTTTTATGTTTTGGATAGCAGTGTCATAAAAATATAGAAAAGATATTATTTTCTGTCATTTAAGTGTATATATTCAGAGCATCATCATCATTATTAATCTCCATTTTAAGTAGAACATCTAAAAATGCTCATTACACAATGTTGTTTCCTTAAGGGATGAATTACTAATGAAAGCATGATAATACCCTTAGTCTGATGCCACAAGCATTTCTTATTTGCTCATAATGAGAAGCTCTCATTCATAGTAGCTGTGATCCAGAATTTTGTCCAAATGCTTTCATGAATCAATTACATTTTTTCCCAAGTAGTAGAAATGTTACTTCGTCAGAAAATTTAGTTTAAATAATCTCCTTACCCTGAATATTGGCTTAATCCTTTGGGGGTTTGTTACAAATATATGAAGTGATCACAGATTGATAATTTGGTTCTGGAAAATTACCACCGGAAAATTAAAAAGAGCAGGAAGTTTTTAGGAGTCATTCAGTACTTCCTTCAGTGACAGCAACTGTGCTTTTGACTGCTACTAGTTTTCTGATTTACTGGTTAATTTACTACTCCTTTTCCATGAACATAAACATTGATCTGATTTGTGGGCTCGGTAGTAATTCAGTGGAGCATTGTCTTGATCATGTTACTCATTTAAAAAGAAATATTATGCTCATTATTCAAACAATAAACACTTTTTCTTTCTCATTCTGTTACTTAAAGCCTGGGGCCAGACCTAAGCTGCTGCTCCTTGACTGTTCTGATTTGGGAGCAGCTTGGATTTGTATTGTGAGGATCTCATCCACTGTTTCCAACTTCTCGCCCTTCCCATACAGCATTTTATGGCATTCTTCTAGTTTTACCCAATTTAAAATGTGAGAGAGAAAGAGAGAGAGCGCACAAGAGAGCCAGCAGTGCGTGCCCAAGATGTTTTACCTGGGTTTGATGTCCCAGAGGGAGCGTGGGGCCTTTCCCTCGGCAGCATCGCCACGGCCGCGTACGTGACATCCCCTGCCATCTGTGAGCCTGTCCCTCAGAGCTATGGAAAGAGCAGCTTTAATGCAGTCATTTGCATCCTGTCTCAGCTTTGCCTGCCTCCAGAACACTCACACGCCGTGCTATGGCTCTGATGAAGGCTGAGAAACACAAAAAAGGAAGTCACTGAGTTACTTCTTTCAGTGCAGCTTCAAAGCCTGTTTTCAGCCACCGTCCTGTCTCTTCTTGCCCTTCAGAATACAGGAGAAAATGAAGATTAAACCCCATCATTTTTACTAATAGATATTAAAAAACCTTGTTGGTCAAAGCAGAGGGAATTTTCTAAGGATGGACTCACACAGGTATGAAAGATTTGCTGGTTCTCATGAGAATAGAGAATACAGTTTGTGCTGTGGCTGTTTTGTGCTCCTGTGCATGATCTTACACAGCTTCTCCACCTGAAAGAAAGATAAACAAGAAGTCCATGTATCAGTATAAGATGTTTTGGGGTTAATGGAACTGCAACCACACAGCTTCAAAAGTGTAACTCAAATTCTAACCTACTCCACCCACGAAGTACTTTAATGGTGTAACAGCTGAATTTAGGTGATATTGGTGATGCATTAACACTAACTCAAAATAAAATTGAAAAAAATATGATCAATGCTTTTTACAAGAATGTTTCAATACTTTGCTGTAACAGTAGTTACAAGGAGCTGCTGTTCCTACATTGCTTGAACTACTCCCTGCTTGAGCCAACAACTCCACAGATGGAAAATCCTAGTTGCCTGTTTTTACCTTTAACTCCTTTTTCATTACCCACGTATTTGCTGCAGGATATTTTGATGACAGGGTTTTTGTCCTCTATTTCGGGCCAGGGGGAAGCCTCACAGATCTTAATTGAAACATAAACACCTTCTAAAACTTAAAAATACATTTAGAACACTCAGACACGGAGTCCTGTGCATGACATTTCTTGCTAAGAGCTACGCTCTTGGTTTTGTGCCTTACTCCCACTTAGAAAATTCCTTCCAAGTTCAATGCAGAAAAGGTCTGCAAACCTACATGGGTCTGTTGAAAATCATGTTTATACAGGCTGTTTTCAGGTTTTTGTTACATTCAAAGGGACCTGAAATAAACAAAGTTTAGGGCTGTAAGCTTATATTACTGATGTTTTCCCTTCTGATGTTCAAAGCTGGTAACGGTGTTAACAGCAGAAACAAAAAGTTTTAGGGGGGGAAAAAAAAGAAGAACCTTTGATAGTCATGGAACAGATTAGTCAGAAGTGCTGCTCGAGTAGTATTTATAAGCAACGTATCTAAATCATTACGGGTTTATTATCTGATAATACACGATAAATTGGTACCACGAACTGGAGCCTGATAAGGTTTTTTTCATGGACACCTACATACCCGCTGTATCACCAGGCCTCACATGAAACAGAACTTTGTCCTCTGAATCAGTTTTCCCCTGAACTTCTCAGCATCCTTTACAGCAGGATAGTTAGGCTCTGAAATGGAAAAAAAAAAAAAAAAAAAGAACAAAACCCAACCCTGAACCAAACCCCATTTTCCTTATTTGGGTCTCTTTTAAAACTTTAGTCCATAAAGGAGAGCTAGAAGGCCAAATGGGTTGTTTGACCTCTCTTTCCATCACTGCGCACACACCTCAGCAGTCTTTTCCCTCCTAAACCAGTCACAACTTCCAGAGGTAAACATCTACAGTCTTGAGGCCATTTCCTCTCATCCTGTCCTGTGTTCCCTGGGAGCAGAGCCCGATATCCCCTGGCTGCCCCCTCCTGTCAGGGAGTTGTGCAGAGCCAGCAGGCCCCCCTGAGCCTCCTTTTCTCCAGGCTGAGCGCCCCCAGCTCCCTCAGCTTCCTCTTCACAAGCTGTAATCTGGCTTGAGTTTAATTTATGGAATGATCCATCCTCGCCTTGTGTCTTTTGGGTTCTCCAGGTAGAGCCTTGCCTCAACCTCTTCTTTTGTCCCAGGCAATGAATCTGGATTAATATGCAGAGCTTACAGAACCCTACTGCTGGTGAAGCCCATAAAGCAGCAGGGCTTGCTGTATATCAAACATCCATATGTCTGGGGAGAGGGGAGTGGTGTTTTAGCCTTGAGTTTTCAGACTTTTGGACAGAACATGGAGATATCTGAGGGTTCAGACTCTTGCAGCACCTGCAAGGAAAGCTGGTGGGACTGTTGTGTAGGATTTCTCTGCACATCACGTAGAGCTTGGCAGCCTGGAGCTTCAGGAGCTCTGTGGGGGTAGGCAGAGGGATGTGAGCTCATGTCATTCCCCACTCTGGCGTGCTCCTGGGGGCACACAGACTCCCCCTTCTAACTGCCAAGCCTGAGTGATGTCACTTGGTGATGGTCTGGTGTTAGCACAGTTACCAGCTCCAGCTATGCACAGAGCAAACGTGGTGACAACTGCAGATGTCACCCCTTCTTGTGGGTGTGACAGCAGCCCCTTCATTGCGTGTGGAGGCAAAGGCAGATTGAAAACAGTGACGTGGGCTGCAAAGCAGAAGCCAGCAAAGCAGAATCCTGCAAAGCAGAACTCAGCCCCTCCTGCCACAGAACAGGCAGCTCAACCCAGGACTCCAGCTGCCTCACAGTGCACGTTTGAAAGAACTTGAACTGCTGGTCTGACAACAAAATGCACTTCCCAAAGGCTGAGCTGCAACACAGAGGCTTCCAGGTTAAGCTGAGGGAGTTCCATGAGTAAGTCTCCAGTTTAGGTTTCAATTCTAAGCCTCTGCTGTGTCACAGCAGAGTCTATTTGTATGATGAGGTGCAAAAGCAGCACCCATAAGGCATGATCAGAGCTAGGGCTGAAACAAAGACATCTATTGCCATAAATGAATGTCTGTGTGTGGTTATCCCACACTGCAGCAGGAAAAAAGATGTCATTTAAACATTTAAACTCACAGGCTGAAATTTATTTATCTATTTGTTTAGTCCTTCCCTGTCGTGCTCTATTCTGCCATACAGACATAGCCTGCCTTCCTTCAGGTCTAGTAGAGCTCCTGTCTCTTACCCTCGTGTTTGAAGAAGTCTGGGGTTTTTGGTATCACTTTAACCTGTGAGCCTGAGAGCACTTAGCAAAGAAGGTCACCAATTCCAGAATGCAGTTGGAAGGGCAAAAATAAAAGGACTTGCCCAAGCCCATAGCAGGCCAGGGGCAGGGGCTGGAAGACTACTCAGCACTTCTGTCCCTCAGCACAACACCCTTTCCCGTAGGTGTGTGGGTTTGGGCTGGGACAGAGCTCTTTTCATTCACAGCAGCTACCATGGATTTGTGCTGGAAGCAGTGTAGATAACAGAGATGTTTTAGCTATTACTGAGCAGTGATTACACAGCATCCTTTCTGCTTCTCACCCCATCGCAGCAGCCAGGAGTTGGGAGGGGACATAGCTGGGACAGCTGACCCCAATTGACCAAAGGGATTTCCCAAACGGCATCATGATCAGTATATAAAGCTGGGGGAAGAAGGAAAGGGGGATGCTGGGAGTGCTGGTGTTTTCCAGATCACAGTTAAGTGTGATGGAGCCCTGCTGTCCTGGAGATGGCTGAGCACCCACTGCCCACGAAGCCGTGAGTTAAATCCTTTTGGCTTTTCTTGTGTGTTCAACTTTCACTTTATCTATTAGAGTGTTGTTATCTCAGCCCACGGGTTTTCTC
>VYZQ01057538.1:0-26169 GCA_013400655.1 Mystacornis crossleyi
CTGGAAAGCTTCTTTTTTTAGGATCTTTCCTCAGAGCAGTTGTAATGTGAATTGACATATTATTAGCCAAAAACATGGCACACAAGGCAGGAATATGTCTGGAGACACTCAAGCCACTGATTGTTAGCAGCACTGGAACAAAGACCTGGCAAGAGCCAGTTTACTTTTCCCAAGAGGGAAAACAAGCAAAAGGGTTTAACTAGTACAGGCCTGGCTTTCAGAAGCCAGAGCTGAGCAGACTGAACAAGTCAGTTTTTAAGGTCAAAGAGGCGAAAAGATGAAAGACAAATTTGATCTGAGTGGGCAGAGTCTGGCCTGTCAGTCCCAGTTACAGCGTGAGCACACCCAGATGCCTGTGGCCTGGAGAAAGCGCTGCTGAAGTGAAGTGCTTAAAGCTTGATCCATACATAGAAGGGATGATGTTTTGGCTAACATTTTACAGAGGATTTTTTCTTAATTAAGACATCTTTTTCCCAGATCTTTGCACTTTTTCCTCACTCCCCAGCTGCTTATGCTCATGGTCACAGAAGCCACAAAAGCTCACACGGGCTATTCTTTCAGGGCCACTGTGAATGTACAGTTCAGATATTTCCGTATTATCTTTCTGTATCTGACTTCGAATATTGCTGTATTAAATTACACTCTATTGTGCTGATGGAGAAATCCTTATTTACCACTTTGCTAAGATTTGTTTCATTCCTACAAGGAACTGGCAAAGCTTTCTTTTCTGTGGATCCTCAGGAAGTTGATTTGAATTCCTTTCTCTATGTGTTTCTCTGTAGGTGCAGGTACACTTTTCTGTTTCCTTTCTTACCAGTGTTAAGTGCTGGATCCAAGGACTTTTGTTCCTTTTTCCTAGACCAGCTTTGGCAGCAACTCTACCATGACAGATCTTCTTGGAAATCTGATTTTCTGTTTGCTGCTGTGCTTTGAGAATAGGGAGGTGTAATTTCTGCCCCAAATTCTAGTTCTACAAGATGTCACTGGTGAAGCTTTGCCAAATGGAATCCTTATGCATTCCCAGGAAAGCAGAAGCACCTACAGGTTTTGGGCTTGTGGGTCACTTGTACAAAAGTTGGCAGTTTAGGTGCTAATTTTATTGAACTGTGGATGAGGGAGTGCTTTGATGCCACTCAGTCACTTTGCAGAAGCGTTTCCTTGTTTTGAAACACTGTCAGAATCTCAGTAGGCCATACCCTGCCTCTAAAAACATGCATTCACTGAGTTTAAAATGATTTCCACTTAGCTTTCTGTTGGCAAGGCTCTCAGACCAGCGTATTATCCAGCAAGTGGAAGTAACTAGAAGAATTTTCTTCTGTAATAGTCTTTTGCCAGCAGTACTAAGGTGGAGAAGTCAGCACAATGCTGGTGTGTTTAGTCTCGGGCTTTTTATGGAACTGTTCAGGATGTGTAGTCAGATCCAGAAAGCAACTACTGTGAGGCACTTTGTTGCTGCTGAAATACAAAACTTCATATATAAATATATATGTAGACACACACCTCAGCTCACCAGCACTGCAGCTGCTAGACACCTGGGGTAATTGTGGGACACACTTTGACCCTACATGTCAAAAAAATCAGTAACTAAGGGAGAGGATTTTTACCCAGCCTGCAGCATATTCCTGTGGGATATGGAAACTTCTGCCCTGTGTAATGGAGGACATGATTAATTCTGACTGTTCTAATTCAAGTATGTTATTGAATAAGATTTTCTTGTGAAGGGGCATATCCATTCCCAGAAAAAACCATTACACTGATGTCAAAGACAGTCCCATTGTATTCTGAACACCCACCATAATGTTGCATAAAACCAGCTCAGGGTGTTCATGACTAAAAATTGTAGAGAAACATCTGCAAACCTGTGCATTTCAAAGTGAAAACACTCTGAAGACTGATTTAGTGAAGGAAAATATCAGCTACAGGGTCCTCAGTCTCAGTATTCTCAAAAGCAGTGGAGCTGTGTCTGCACTGACTGTAGAGATGGCTGCATTCACTGTAGAGAGATGAGTCAATAGATCTGACTGCAGACACACAGGTCTGCTCAAACAAATCACTCATGTGCAATGCGTTCATCACTGTTACCCTCTGCAAAGGAGCCAAGGACCTTAACAGATCTGAGCCCCTTCAGCCTCACTGCGAGGGGCAAAATACCCTGATGTTTGACACCAAACCTGTGAGATGGAGCTGGCTCCAGCTGACATGCATATGCTTTCCCCCTACTTAGAGGACGTAAGAACCAATGACAGGTATTACTCATGGTGCTCTAAGCACACTGAAAGGTATTTTGGTGCGAGGTAATGGCTGTAGCATTCCCACTGAATTCCCTAAAATTTAAGTGTGCGTAAATGCTGCACTGACACAGCTCCTCTCGGCAGCACTCATCTTGCTGTTGTTGCATTAGGCTCACTGCAGGCAGTGGAAAGATTTGCAGCTATTGAAAGCTTGGGAGGGAAATTATTATCTCTCTATGAAGTTCTGAAATGCTCCTTTAGCAACTACTTGAGATCTCTGCCCATGACTCATGATGGCTTTTACTTGTTGAGCCTGTTCCTGGCAGGGCCATTATGGTGGAGGGAGTAGTGTGTCCTTGGGGAAGGCAGGGACAGCCGGGGTTGCCTTGGGAGAACCAGTGACACTAGCACAAGGTTCTGCAGCAGGACTCTGTCACTGCAGGGCCCTTTGGGCTGCCTGCTTTATTCCCGTGGAATTGCCACTGCATTCCCTTGGAAGCAGCTTCTCATGATCATAACACAAAAAAGGTGCTTGACAGAGCACAAGTCTCAGGTAAGAAAAAAAAAAGGATTATTTCTGCCATCTCATGCAAAGATTGGATACCTTCTAACTAGACTATAAAGAGCATTCTGTGAAGGATCAAGATAGCTTGTACATTTTATTCCCATAAAATAGTTCAGGTATGCGGTAGGTTTCAGAATTTCTTGACCAGCATCCTGAGTCCCTGCTGCAGTTTTCTAAGAGCATCAAGCACCTTAGGAGAATAGCCATTAAGATACTTCATGCTAGTAGAAGTCTCATGGTTACCAGAAGAATTATACTAAGATTAATCATTAATACTTAAAAAATACTGACAGTTAATACACATTAAAAAACTCAGTGCGTAGAGCCATGGGAAAGGAACTAGTTAAGAAAGAGTTCTGTCCTCCAATAGTCAAGAATTAGGCTTGGGTTTTTTGAATTTCCATTACTTTTGAGTATTTTGTATATAGAAGTCCTGGATATAACCTACAGGTCACAAATTATTAAGAAACCACTAATTAAACCTTGTAAATGTGTAAGTCAGCTAAATTATGTTATTATTTTTGCTGTTAGTGTGAAAATTTAGTATAATCCTTTAATTGGCTAGATCTCAGTGGTCATGTAAGATTTATTCAAAGTACGAAGTCCATAAAATTAAATGTTATTTTCAGCGCTGTGCTTATTTTAGACTTTAATGGGATTGCAGGCAACTTCTTGCTCTATTTACTTCTGCTTTTGTGTATTCTGTCTCTGAGGTCTGGAGGTGGAAGCTTTACAGCTTAATTAAGCAGTGCTTTTGCTATACTAATATCGTTGTGGAATCTGGAATTGGGTGGGATTCTTTTCTTTCTCTAAGCAATGTTGACAGCCATTTATGTGAAGCTTTTTTTCCAAATCCTGCTCAGCTTTGGATTCACGGGTTTAGCTCTGCTGTCAGACTGACTGAGTGAACAGCCAGGAATTAATCCCAGTGTCATCAGTGCAGGTACTCTAAAATAACTTACAAAAAATCTGGCTTTGAAAAACTCATTGATCTACTTTTTGTGGTGGCATAAGGAACTCCAATTCCTATGCCATCTGGAGAGGATGCTTGGATCATTTCTTCCGCGTAATCAGCAGCCCATTTGAAGAAATCTGATGTGTTTTGTTTGCTTCTCTGCTTGACCTTGTCGGATTTAGCAGTTTTAATACAGTTTTTCCAATAACATAATTACACGCCGATTTTTTTCTTTTGATTCTCAAAGTATTTGGTCCTCCTTGAATGTAGCCTCTTCCAAATTAAAGAGTAAAAGGCAAACAACACAGGTTCATGCTACATATATTGGGGGTGGTGGTGAAAGATAACATTTATAGATGTGGAAAAACACTGAGTGAATTGTTACGCAGACATTATTTAAAAGGTTTTGTCTTTCATGTGTTTGCAGTTTAATGAATATCACACTTTGGACTCCTTGAGGCTTCGGCTTCCATGTGTTCACCTTGGTTTTGACAAGATAAAATACGGGGCCAAAAATACTAAGTTTTGCTTGAGCTAAAGGACCAAGCTAGAGAAATATTTGCTACTTAAGGAGCAAAAAAGGAAACGTTTATCAGACTTAGGCCAATGGAGTGTACAAAATATGGTGAAGGTTGGATTATACTAGTTCACTTACTTTATGGCTAATGTATACCTCAAAAGAACCCCAAACTTCAATTCAAGTGCGGAAAAAATTGAAAATATATGGTGTGGAAAATGAGTTTTTATCCCAGTCTGATAATCTACAGGGTGCCTCTGTCCAAGACATTACCAATTATACCTTTCCCCAGAGCTATCTACTGTACTGATCTGTTTTAAGAGCTCTGTGTAGTAGCAACAACAAGAAGAAAGGCTCAGTAAACAGGCCTTTTCCCCTTTAGGTACAGGGCAGAGGATCTCTTAGTGGGACGGGATACTATTTTAGAAGCATTCCCACTGTCCCACTTACTCACTGGGGCCATCCATCCATCTACCTCTCAAAAACCTGTAACAATGCAAGCAGAAAGCCTTGGACAGATGTTTGTGTTGTGCTGCTCTTTAATGGGTGTTGGAGGAGTGAGCTCGAAAGGCTCTTTCCGTGTCAGTCCCTGCCCCAGTTTCGACCTCGCCACATTCCTGCTGGTTGTGACACATTGATACAGCACAGCTGCGGGCCTCTGGGTCCCTATGTTATAAAATGCTACCACTGGCAGTGGGGAGGCACAGCAACTACTGAGGAGCAGAGATGCTCAGACTTAATGCCGTTCGGAACTGCAGGGAAAAGTAGTTTATTTCTAACTGCAGTGAAGAGCTGAGTGACCCCAGGACCACACTACCGTGGGGGCGATCCCTGCTCCAAGCACTCCTGCTCTGCAGGGCTCCATGTTTTTGGGTGGAGCATGATGGCGTTTGAACAGCTGAAGTTTGATCCAGGCTCTGTTGTCCATCCAACAGTTCTAGAAGCTGGACGTGCCCAGAGTTTTGTGCACGGATCCTGACTTTTGTTTTCTCTGGGTAAACTTAAGGGTAAGGCAAAAAAAGACCACTTAATATGTGACAAATCAGCCTCACAGATTGATCTGCTCCGACTTTAAGGCAGATGTGTTCCTGGACATCTTCCTCAGTGTGGGAGTTACACTTGAAATTTATTTGCTTAGTAACTGTCTAGTGCTTGGATTGGAAACCGAGATGGTATAACATTGGGGTAGTCGTGGAATGGCATATAAGCTTGTTTGCACGTTTGGGATATTAAAATCCTCTTCTTGGAAATGGACAAGAAAAGGTCTATTAAGTTCCCTAGGAGGCAGACTTCTGGGAAATGAGCATCATTGCAATTCACATGCTTGAGTGAGACATGAGTACGATTTGCTGTAAGCTTTGCAGCATGAGCAACATTTTCTTCATCCTGTTGAACTGAGATTTTATAATTTCATTACTTTAAATAGAAAAAGACATGAAGGCTAATCCATATATGAATAGAAGCATACTTCAGTACATCCACTCATATTTTTAGGCAGCGGCACATCCCGTTGGAAGTAGTTTGTGCTTATGGTGTGAAAAGCTTAATCTGGGAAACTGAGGTATGCATCCTTCAAATTACTCACCTGCCCCAAAACTCCTGCCTTATTTTCAAATTACACTCTCACTGAAAATATATGGTTCTCCTAATGATAAATATTTAACAGCCCTGAAGAATTCCAAACTTTTGCACATTTATCAAATGATTCAAGCAGAAAACCTTGTCCTATATTTGCGTAGGCTGCTTTAAAAAGAGAGAAAATTTGCTTTCCATGGCTCATTCATTTCTTAATAGGCAAAACAGTTTTAGTCTGGGAGCAGATCCGAAATCATTTAGTAGCCTTAGTGCTGTTATCAGTTGCAGACACTGGTTCTGACTGTCTGCAGGTGGAGCAATGTGAGCCGGCTTTGTTCTTGCAGATCTGGTTGCCTTTCGCGAGTTGCATTTTCTGAGCTCTGTCCTAAATTTATGAGACACTCCTTACCTTATCCCCCACACTAGTCAGTTCTGAGACCATAATTTCTTTTTGTTACTGACAGTGAATTCCATGATAAATGCGTGTAAAAGGAGAAAACTGCAAACAAGGAAGTGCTCATGGAAGAATTGCTTCTTCCATTATACCGTCAAGCATCTCACTTCTCTCATGCACACCGCCATTTCCCACAAAAAGAAGTGAAATTTCTAAAGGAGCAGGAAGAGCAAGGCTGTTCCACAGAAGAAGGCAAGCCAAAAGCTGAGGGAGATTTTGGCTCCTCAGCTGGGAAAACAACAAACGGCTGGTGACCATAAGAGGTCCCCAGGCTGCAAAGAATTCAGGAAAAACCATGGAGACAGCAGAGCTCAGGGCAGGGCTGGGTGCAGGACGGAGGATTCTGAAACCACAGGTTGAAGAGATATCTGTCACTAAAAGATGAATGCTACTTTCCTTGTCTCTTCCTGCAGCCTGCCCGACACTAGGAATGCAGGTCTGCTCTTCATTTCATTCCAGGGACATGAATCTCCTAACCCCGGTTACACCCTGACCTTCACAAGGAATTCAAGGTAAAGCAATTCTCTTCTCTGCTAAATTATCACACCACGGCAGTTTTGAAATCTGTGTTTATCGTCCCATTTCTTTAACTGCTCTTTTCTGCAAATTCACAACACAGACTAACTGAATAGCATATAGTAATAAATCAGTTTTAATGAGGCTGCTTTGTGTCCAAACACTTCAGCCAGAAAGAGATGTCACACCTTTGTTACTGTGACAGTGAAGGCAGTGAAGGATGATGCTGCCCCTCCCTCCGTGCCAAGTAAGAGATTCCAGCTATCATATCTCTTCAGTCTTTGATGTGTGCCAGCAGCTATTCATTAAGCACAAATGGAGAATTTGCACCTATCCCCAGCATATCTGATTTACTGACGAACCGCTGGGAGCCTTTTCTAAAGGAAATATCTTGTTCCTATCCTCCTTCACACATATAGCAGATTGACATGGGGATATCTTTTCTTCCTTAATTCCTATTTGATTTTAAGAACACCCAAGAACTGCCTTATTTCCCTAGCATTTTTTGTGTCTTCATAATTTAGAGGCACCTGCATGGACAGCTCCCGGGCTAATCCTTTTAGATATGTCAGCATGGCTTCTACCCCACTGGATACTTCACTCCAGTTCAAAGTAAAACATTATGCTTTTCCCCAGAAATCCGTGTTTCAATTAGATACTCCAGCTCACATTTGAGGCCTCTCAGTCACACACAGGGGAAGCACTACAGAGGTTGTTCATTAATGGAGAAGACCCATTTTCTCCTTTGGTAGTCTTTAGTCATGGGTCCTGTGCCTTGGGGCTGCCTGAGGCATGGTGTCTATATAAGCTGTTTTAAAAGAGACTTTGCCTCACATTCCTGAGAGTTAGAGATTATCTGTCATTGTTTAGTGTTAAAACAGTTCTTTGTGCTCCCTATTTTAGCACGTTCTTAGGAAGAGAGCTTTGTGATAATCTCTCCCTAATCCTCCAGAAACCTGTTTTCTTCCTGCACTGGTGAGGACTCTGGTGTGGAAAAGTTGGATTTGGGATATCGATACACTTGGCAGCATGACTTACACCTGACGGACTCTTCCAAGTCAGAGGGATGGTAACCGATTCTCAGCCTCTTCTTTGTAACTAACTTTTTGTTACTGAGGCGTACCTTTGAAAGCAAGGGATTCTTTCCCAGCTAAGCTATTACGGGTTTAGAAACTTATTTGGCTTCCTTTTTGGTTTTGATGGGAAATGAGTTCTATTTTGTCTTCAATTCACTGATCAAAGAGAAGGCAACAGCCCGAGTTAAAACCCGTGTCCTACAAAAGAAACCAAACACTCCTCTGGAGGTCAATACCTAGAATTTTGCACTAGTTTGAACTGAACTTCAACTGGCAGCTTAGGAGCAGAGAGGGATTGCATCTTTTTTGTTCTCCCGAGACATCTAATTTTGTAGAAGAGGATATAAATATTAACAAATAATTGCTGTTCCGCTTTAAAAAAGGACCCATTTTCTGTCATCCCAGGAACAGACAATGATTTCTGCAGAAATTCAACAATCTCTGATGCAGAGAACAGACCTCTTCCCTATTTATGATTTACACTGAAAGATTTTCTAAAAAATAGAGTCAGGGGTTTGATCTTGAATGATTCATGGATATCAGAATAAAAGTCAATCACCAAGAAATTTTGATGAGTATACCGGAATTGCAGCAGTACCCTCCCAGACTGTATTACAGGCTCAGTTACCATCTTTGAATTATGTGTTTGTCCCTGATTTCTTTCTGTCTTACCCATAACCATCCTGATTAAATCCAGGGACAGGCAATTCCATCAGTCTCACTATGAAACTCCTGGCACTCGTTCCCGAGTTACCACAACAACAGCGATTACATGAAAAGGAAATTGAGAACCAGTCAGTTAATGGAGATTTTAAAAGGGATATTATTTCTGCGGAAGATATAATGGCCTCTTTGACGCTCTTACTATCTATAGTAGAAATCCTCAATTTTTGGACTACTGACCTGACACAGTGAAAAGTCTCCTTTGCAAGCCCATTATCCTGAGAAAGGGTGAAGCTTTGAGCACAGACGCCTTCAAGGTAAAAGAAAAACACAAGGTAAAGAGATAAATGTAATTTGAGAGCGTTTGATTTCTTTGAAGCAAAAGCCCAACACTTTAGCTGAAATGGATATCCCGATTTTATCTGTGTTGCTTTCTCTCCAAGGTGTACACTCAGTACTTTGTAATTTTCAAAGATGTTCTTGGCTNAAAGGGATATTATTTCTGCGGAAGATATAATGGCCTCTTTGACGCTCTTACTATCTATAGTAGAAATCCTCAATTTTTGGACTACTGACCTGACACAGTGAAAAGTCTCCTTTGCAAGCCCATTATCCTGAGAAAGGGTGAAGCTTTGAGCACAGACGCCTTCAAGGTGAAGCTTTGAGCACAGACGCCTTCAAGGTAAAAGAAAAACTCAAGGTAAAGAGATAAATGTAATTTGAGAGCGTTTGATTTCTTTGAAGCAAAAGCCCAACACTTTAGCTGAAATGGATATCCCGATTTTATCTGTGTTGCTTTCTCTCCAAGGTGTACACTCAGTACTTTGTAATTTTCAAAGATGTTCTTGGCTGGTCTTCCAGCCGCTTGCAAACCAGATCTGCTGGAAAGGAGTGTCTGAGGAGATTTTGGGAAAAATTTTCCTTGACCCTTGGGCGGTTGTACCTCTTGGAATGTCTAAAGGTCTCTTGTACAGGAAGATTAGTTTTAGACATTTCCTACCTAACAATAGATAGCCGGATTTGGGAATAACAAGGCTCTTGGTTTGGGAGGCAATCAGATAATTTATAGAAAGGTGAGATTTTTACCCTTTCTCCATAACATAACGAGATTACCTGCAGAGAAGCTAATGTCCAGGAAACACGGACAGGCATCAACTCTCTGTTCTTCCTTCCACGGAATTCTGGGTTTTTGCAAAGAGGTTTTTCAAGTTCATAAATATTGTGAGGAAGGAGCGGATTGTAATGCTCCCTCTTTTACAGATATATTGTGATATTCTCTCCTGCCTTAGGGCAAAATTTTGCTTCTTAGCAGCTTTATGAAGGCCACCTGCAGGAACTCAACAGGTGTAGCTGTGCTTCATTCACACTCCCCTGCTTGGTTCTCTCATTAGTCCCAGGTCTTGTGAAATCTCTTTGGGATACCAGGAAATCAGGGAGTGTTGGACAAATTTGTTTGCTTTGAGATTGAAAATATCTGTGCAAGATAAAACTGAGGGATGAGGCCGAAAGCTGCACATGTAGAGGAAGTACCTCTCTTTGTTTTGACTCTGCTCCTCGATTGCATTCAGGGACAGGCTCAGGCAAAGTCAGCACAGTGAGACTCATTCACGTGTCCTCTCCTGCAGATCCTTCAACACATTTTCACCAGGAGCTCTGCCCCACGGCGTTGTTCTCCCTGCTTTGTTTCACAGGCCTCTGCTGATTCCAACACCGCTGTTATGTGACACTGCCTGAGCTCACAGGGGCCGCTGCCTCCTTTCTTTTGGCGCCTCTGTGCAACTCAGGACCCAAACCACTCGGCCAGCAGCTTGCAGTAAGTTAAGTGACTTCTATGATGATTTCGGAAAATTTTCCCTTCCAGTGCTCCAGTTATAGATATCCGACCTATTTTAGCATTTGTGCTCCAGACTTTTTCCACATATTTTGGACACATCCTTCTTCTGAGCTTCACGGTCCATATCGCATCAATAGGTCATTGGTAGGAGACTCCTGGGCTTTAGTCTTCCTCTTTTTACTCTCTTTCCAGCTCTCCATAACAAACTGGATTGCCCTTCCTGTATTCAAACCCTTCAGCTATTGGCAGGTGGCTTTCAGGACATCAAGTCATTGCTGAGACAAGCTGTACATATTCAATTATGTTAATTTATTATTTCTTCACAAAACCGCCCTTTAAGCTCCGTCAGCACTTGGGTAACTTTTTTAAGAAGTTCTTACAAATTTGTCAATAAGGAGCCCATCAGAGGAAATCACATTATAGGTGAAGCTTCACCAAAGTAGAAAGAAGAGATTTTACTGTTTCATGCAGAGCACTTTAAGCAGAATTCAGGTAATGAGACCCAGTCAAGGTTGAGAACACAAGAGAGGAATTCTTGATACTATTTTCTGCATCAGTGTTTGCGTTCACAGCCCAGACCCACAGTCACCTTTCTGCCTGGGGAGCGGCCCCTATCACGGCTGGGTGCTCTGAGCTGCCCCTGGCAACCAGAGAGGCAACACTTCCACACTGCTAGGTTTGTGCAGGCACACTCGAGCTGGGTGTTTGCCGCCCTGCAGGTCAACACACACTCTATGCTGCACTGTGTGAACTGATCTGTTCAGACTGGGGCTGGTTGAGGTGTGATCTGTTACAAAAGCAAGGACGGGTAGAAGCTGTGGAAATGAAAATCGAGCTGATGTCTCAAAGTGTCATAGCAGAGCCTCATGATGGGTACACTCACCTCCACCGGTGTTCGGTGACTTTGCCGTACACCTGCCTTCACCACTGAATGACTGTGGGAGAAGGGCTGAAGTACCTTCCCACCCTTGGCCACTCTTTGCTACCTGACCCTTCATCTAGAACATCACCCCTCTCAAAGAGCAGGTTTGAGACTTTCTTTTTTGCAGTACTTAAACAGCAGGGCCTGGGGTTAGCTGGGTTTAAATTCTCTCAATCACTTTAATGAAGTCCATCAATACAGGACAAAGAGATCAAAGCAGAGTGCTAACCCTTCACTGATTATTAGAATCGCAGCAGGACTAAATCCCACTCAATCTGCTAAAGACAAGGCTGGCAGCAAGGGAATTTCAGTAATATAATTTATGTGTTTTTAAACAGGGAAATAAAGAACGCCTGGGGATCTAGAGTCCATGCAGGCTTACCTCAGGACCTAAAAACTAGAGCAGATCTGCGCTAGGTCAGGTATTCGGTCGCAAGCCAGCGTGGCTTCCTAAAGGGCAAGTCTTGCCTGAAATATCTTGCAACTTTCTGTAACAGGTTTAGTGTTGCGGGGTAAGGAAAGAGCAACTGAATTTTCTGCTTGGACTGGTGCAAAGCATCAGACAGTGTCCAGCATGATTGCTGTCTCTGAACTGGAGAGCCATTGATTTCATGTGTAGACCACAGATAAGGAATTAGTTGGGTGGTCACTCCAAAAGAGTTGTGGTCAGTGGCTCAGTGTCCACGTGACAAGTGGTGTCCTCAAGGGTAGAATTGGGCCTGGTGATGTTGAGTATCTTTGTTAGTGACAAGAACAGTGCCATCATGTGAACCACCAGCAGGTTTGCCAGCGGCACTGAGTGGTGTGATGTGAGGTGTGGTGAGATTTGGAGGCAGCCTGGGGCCATGGCACAGCTTACCAAGAGAAGCTGTGGTTGTCCATGGATCCCTGGCAGTGTCTAAGGCCAGGCTGGATGGGGCTTGGAGCACCCTGGGCTAGTGGAAATTGTCCCTGCCCATGGCAGGGAGTGGCACTGAATGGGCTTTCAGGACCCTTGAATCCAAAAGATCCAATGGCTTTTGTGTGAGCATACACACACTAGGAGATGAGTACGTGGCCATGGGTGCAGCAGAAGTAAATTTAGACAGAAAAGTTGAAGAACATTCTAAGCATCAAACCAGGTATCTTCTCTAAGTGTTTCCCTCTAAGAAAGTTGGAGAGAGATGACATTAGCTGTTATACTAACTAGGAACACTCTTTTAACTTTAAAACCTAGGCAACTATTAATTTTAAGGACAGATCCCTACTCTACATCTTTCTTCCTCAAAGCCATGTCAGATCCTCATTTCCTCTGTTATTTTCTACCTTTAATTCCGACTAAGCATTTCCACCAATTAACTAGAAAAGCGGACTAAAAAAATTTGTAAACCAGGATGAGGTCGGATCAGAGGGTTCTACCTGTCCATTCTAAACCTGAGAAACCGTAGCTTCTTAGTGAGAACTTTTGACAGAATTTTTGTGTGAACCACATTATGATAAATGCAATAATATTTTCCTGGATTCCAGCAGTCTAAAAAAAATTGGCGGCTGAATTGTGCGAAGAAATGCACCTTCTTTTTCATCAACAGGAAGGGATGCTGTGCTCCCTGCCTTTCACCATCGGTTTCTGCACCTCCCCAGGCTGTGCCGCTCTCTTTACTAACTCAATCGATATGTAAATTTGGAACCTTAAATGGTTTTTTCCTTCGAGAAAAGGGCCGGCTTAAGTTTCAGCACAAGCTGTTGATCCAAACTGTGGGGAAAATGGCTTCACTGGAAAAAGCTACTTTTGTGAAGGAAAAAAGCAGAAGAGCTTTAGAGTATCTGACAGTCTCCACTTGGTAGCGGCTTACCTGTGTGCGCCTGTCCTTACTCTGTATATGGTCTAAAATACAGAGAAGAACAAGTTCTGTTGAGTGTAAAATACCAGGGGTTTTGCCTGAGCGAATCAAGGTCGCCCCTATGCCATTGGCATGGCTTTGATAGGGTTGCTGGATGCAAAAAATGAATACCTGCAGGCTCAGGCAACCCTTCCTTGCAAGAGCCGGGTGTGCAGTATCATTTTCCAAGATGTTTGGCTCAACCACGTGACTGGCAGGCAGAAAAATCTCTGAAAACCACGCACAGCATGTAGACTGAGAAATATATTTCGGACCCATTGTTTCTGTTTGGGATGCTCCATTTTGAGCGTCACGGCTTTGGCCTCTCTCCGGTGACTGAGAAGGAAGGCGGATCACAGATGATCTGTGCTTTGTTACAGCACTAATGTGCACAGCAGAAATCAGCGTCCTGAGCGTTCCCTGAACGTACCATCTCATACTCCCCAAGCAGAGCAGAAGACACAGTGTTTTGCAGGGCTTCAAGCCCTGCTTTCTCAAAACATCATAACAGGTTTCCTGGCAAGGAGTCTGTCCTGGCATATCTACCTTACCTTGCTCTTCTCTGTGCCTCTGTGAATCCGAGCTAAAGCTTGCTGTTTCTGAAAGAAAGGAGCTCAATTTTCCCAGCTACCGCCACACTATGCAGCTTTTACAGCTTCTGGTTCACCGCAAGGGCTTTTAAAAAAATAGAGAATCTTCTAATCTGTGAAGCAAATACGGAAGGAAAAATCTCTTACTATTTCTGGAAACAGAAGTATTTGTGCAAGTCCTGTGAAAGCAACAAAAAGGGAAGGGAGAGCAGAATTGGAGGGTGAAGACAATTTTCAGCATCTGCCGGCTGCTAGGGCCGTGTGAAACCACAGCTGCAGTTTCAACCTTTATTTTCTAAAAAATCAGGGAAAAGAGAAAAGCTGAAAACACAAAACCAGTTTTCATGGTTCAGAGAGGTATCTTTCCTCATTATGCAAAAATACCTACAAGAAGATTATCACAGACCAAAAGGCTCATGAACAAAATTTTCTTTAATTCTAGGTATATTTTGGCAGAGTAAAACCCTTCATTTTGAATAGTCTCCTTCTTGAGTAGCATCTAGGCTAGGGAGAATAAAGAATTAGCTTGTCCTAGTGTACACAGTGCTGGGTACTGCTGTTAAAACGTCACCTGTATCTCTCGATGCAGGCTGTTCTCATGCTCCGTATTCACCCCGGAGAACCTTCTTGTGCTCAGTAGTGGTGGAAGCACAAAAAGGCTAAAATCGTTCTGCTCCTTCCCGAGCAACTCACACATTCACAGCTCGTTGTTGCTGCACAGCCCCGGAAATGATGCCCAGTTCCCAGTTGGTATAGTTCCATCCAGTGTATCTCTGTATGCAGAGCGCTTCTAAGATCGTCAGAACAGTCGTTGGCCTGAATGCTTTAAAGAAGAGAGACGTCCTTTCTGAGATCCCTGCCTTTTACGACAGGGTAGGTAACTCGCTGTTCAGTTGTGGTAGAAGTGCTCATAGCGGAGAGGGTCCTTGGCTGCCTGGCAGCTTGGACAAAGTCCTTAAACTCACACCTGCGAACACACCTGTATATTTGAGTCCAGAATAAATGAGAAATGAATATGGATTTTAAACATGTAAATATTTCAGAACGTGGCGTGTCCCGGATAATAAACACAAACGTCCTTTGGAGGCTTCCTTTAACATAGACAACACAAAACAAATGAATCAGTACAGGAAAATTGCAGAGTATGCTCTTTATCCCGTCCGGTGGAAAATAAGGTCTATAAACTTCTTTTTACTCATCTACTGTTGTGTGAGTAACATGGTTTGATAGCTGGATCTGCAGTCCTCAGCTTAACTGCCTCAGTTGCTGAAGGCTCCATTTTAATCAGAGTTGAATCAGCACCCTCATATGCTGAGAGGAGCCGAGCAGTGCAACTCCCGGGGCTGTCTCTTTTCCTGTCTCTGTTGGGCATTTATAAACTGAAGGGCAATTTAGGGATGAAAAGCTCAATTACAGGAACAAGGTTAGAATCAATAAAGGGATGAGGGTCTGGCAGTTGCACGTATAGGGTTTTATCTCTTCAGAAGAATCCTCACACAGGACATTACAAGAACATGGAGTGCTTAGATGAGTTACAAATATTTATATTTAGGATTATGACTTGCAATAGTGTTTTATAAAAAAAGACCTCTATTGTAATGAAAATCTGCTGGCAAGATTTGCTCAAAGAGGTGAAATTGCATAAAGACTAAAATCAGATCAGTAAATCAAATGCTCTAAATCATCAGACATACTACAATTAGGGTTTTGTTAGAGCGGGAAGGTTTATTGAATCGGGAGGATAAATCCTTGTCATGCGTGTACTGCCACTCCTGGAAAGCACACGTCCAGCTACTCCAGATTGAACTCTGCCAAAGGCAGGAGGATAAGGATGTCTCCCAGCCTAAAGATTCCCGATGACTGCAGCGAGCCTCCTCCAGCGGCTCCCCGGGCTGGAATGATCCCGATTTCCTTATCTCAGCCTCACGGGGCACACAGGTGGATGGGGCAGGGAAAGCTGCTGGGGGCTCAGCGCCCTTGGCTTATACTCTCTGAGGTTGGCAATGTTTACTATTCTGAAATGCAGACTAACTTCGGAGCAGCGGGGTCTTCTCCTCTTCTGTCTATAACCTTGACCCGTTTTTCTTAATCCCACATTCTCTGCCTTATGAAAATTTCAGTTCTTCCTAGAATCTGCAGAACAAGAGCGGAAGGTGCAGGAGGTCCCCAGTGCCAGCTCTTGTGTGCTGCGCTGTTATCCGTTTCTTTATCCACCACTGAAAAACACTGGAGGCTGTCAAGGCATGAAAATCCAGCCTGGGCTCTCCTTTCTGGACAGACACCTACTAAGGATATTGCTGTCAGCTGGAGACTGAAGTGGCTGCTCCAGGGGGTGTGGTTGTGGCAGCTGGCTCATCAGCTTTAGTGCAAAGAAACCTGCCTTGGAATGCTTTTAGGGAAATGCTTAAAAAAAGCTGCTTCTGCTCAAAGCCAACAGCTGAATTCTGGTTTTACGAGGCAGCACTGAATAAGCAGAGGTGGAGAGAAATAGCTTGTTCCACTGGTTAGATTATGGCACAAGGAATTAGCAAATCCTGCATTTTAGTTCTTACCACTACTTTGCTGAGAGGCCTTGCTGAAATCTTTCAAAGCTCTCAAGTGGACATCTTCCTTATTTCATCTCCAGTAGCAATACAACATGCTTCAGTGAACAGTCACAAAGGCTGGCAGCTTGACACGCTACAAATGAGCCTTTCTTAGGAAATTTAAACAGGGCCTAGTGTTTCCCTGGTTTAATATCTAGTAGAGAAGAAAATTGTCCCAGCAGTACACATGGGAGTGATAATATCTGTGAATTTCCTGTTCTCACTCAGAGAAAACACAGATCTAAGAGCACATCTGTCTGTTTTCTATTATTTCAGATCCTGTCTCCCTGATCCCTTTAAAAAATGTAATTGGAATGGAAGAGTGAATTTATGGGGAAAGAACCCTCAAATTGATTGGGATTTTTGTAACAAAATAGGGCGGATTGACTTGAAAGGGACAGCAGGGCTGTTGCAGTTTTTTAACTCTGAGTCAGAACACTTATTTCATTGACCTTATCTGGCCAAGGCAAAAATTTTTCCTCATTTTCCCTACACACAAACCAGTCAGAATGTGCTGATGTGATTTTGTCCACTTACTCTAAGCAGAACCTTGTTGCATAGTTTTTCAGTGTCTCCTTGGTTTTCTCTGTAAGTATCCTGCAAAATTCCTGAAGGGAACTCAGTAAACGAACGGTTAGTTTCCACAAAGCCTTCGTCATGGCTGCATCAATTATCCGAGGCGCCAGTTTATTACTCATTTTACTGAGCTACGAGGCATAAATAAAACATTAAGACTGAAGCTGACGCCATTGCACATGAAAATCCATGCAATATAATCACCCAGGCGGGGAGATCTCATTATTATTCTTTCAATTTCTCCAGGAAAACAACAATTTTGCACCAACAGAACCTATCTTTGTGGGTTTCACTTTGGACTCATGTCCTAAGTTACAGTGTAAGATTTGCCCAAAATTATTTATTCTATCACCATCTTCATGAGCTGTTGACCGCAGGCCGGACGGACCACCCTGCTTCCTCCCTCCAGACTATCTTCTCTTAATGGACCTATCATTGCCTTGCGCATGACTCATAGATAACTCGCTCCTGGAGTATCTCCTGTTAGTGGCCCATCAGTGCCTTGCCCATGACTCATCCCATTTTGAGATGCTCCACCCAGAGGGAGGAACCAAGCATCCCATGCTAAATATAAGCCGAAACCACGAACATCATAGCAGCCTCTTCCACTGGATTCCCAGAGGAGCAGCTTTTCCCAGTGGACTCTCCAGAGGACAAGAGCTACATCCCTACAATTGGACCTTCTGAGGAAGACGAACATTTTCTTCAAGATCACTGCTCTAAAAAAACTTACTTCAAACATAACGCAGCTATCACCTGATCAGGCTGCTATCACCACCCTGCCCAGCAGGGTTCCAGGCCGTACACTGACTCTGTCAATTAAACCATTATTTCTGTATTATTGCTTGGTTATAGATATATATTAGTAAAAGAACTGTCATTCCTATTCCCCATATCTTTGCCTGAAAGCCCCTTAATTTCAAAATTGTAATAATTCGGAGGGAAGGGGGTTGTATTTTCCATTCCAACGGAGGCTCCTGCCTTCCTGAGCAGACACCTCTTTTTCAAATTACACAACTCACCACCAAGTCACGCTGCGATTCTCCCAGCAAAATCCTTGCAAAAAGCAAAGAGGCAATCCCCAGGAATCCATTGGGTGTCTTACTTTGAAGTAGATCTAAAGAGTGATCAAATAGATCCGTGTAACCATACTCAGAATCCTGCATTCTGAACACCAAAACCTCCAACAGGACAGTAAACTAGATAAAAAAGATTTTTGTCTGCTTGGGAAGAGTCAAAAGGAGTCCTGAGCTTTTACAAATCTCTTGGAGTTTTTTGAAGAGCTATCAATAAATGGAATAACAGATCTGATTTTTACTGGCCTTTAGAAGTGTTGAAAGGCTTTGGAAAATCCATTTTTGGAGGAAACTAAGCAGCCAAAGAGGGCTAGGGAAGGTCCTAACATGACGAGACAAAAGAAAGGGATGGTAAAAATAGGGGCTCAAGCTCCACAATATTGGCAGAAGAGCTCTTTCAGGATTTTTGCTGGATGCAAGCAGTAGACCCTATTCACAAGTAGCTCAGAAAAGGGTGTGAACACTCTATTCACTATGCTTCTTCATTTGCCTCGCTAATTTCCAGGATTTAATATGGAAAAAAATATTATTAAGGTTTACTCTGACTTCCTGTGTGACATGAACTGGGAAAAACCCAATTGATTGCAGATGCAAATCTGGTATCTGGGGTTGAGTTAAGGCAGAGTTTTTATGAAAAATATCTTATCTTCTTCTTAAAATTTCCTGCGACAGAGAAGCTACGAGAAATTCATCGTGTCCGTCTAGAGGTTAGTTGCCCTCAACACGAAAAATTATTGACTTAATTCTGGTCTGGAAGAGTGGAAACAGCTTCTCTTGTGAAACTCCCTCTGCTAGTGTGAGGAGTCCTGCGTGGTCAGGTCTCCACTTCTCCATGTGGGTACTTACAGATGATTATCAGATAATTACTTACATTTCCTTTTGCTGAACCAGAAGAGATTATGCTCCCAGTATCTTTTCTATTAATGTCTGTCTTCAAGTTCGTTTCCATCGAGCAGGAACTTCATCTTGGGTTTGGTGCAAACACATGCTCCCTACAAGTCCTGGGTAGAGTTTATTGTGAAATTCTTCTATACCTGGAGACCCTTCCAGGTGAAAGGCATAAAAATTTTCTGTCCATCCCACTCCGGTCTTGTCTCTGCTAGGAAAAATTAAGTATTCCGTAGTGCTGAAAGGGCAAACACCTTCTCTGAACAGTTTCCCCTCCTGAGAAGTCGGCATTTACAAAAGCAAAAACACAATTTTGAGCTTTACCCCTATTACTCATGAATGATGTGTTTCTACCACAACACGTTTTCAAAGAAGCCTTATCCTTAACAAAATAGTGTTAAGTAAAGCTTGCAAATCCAAGGAAATGGAAGTTTGTTGCCCCAGCAAAAGGAGGATTTGCGAAATTTTCGTTTGTGGTGCCTTTTTAGTTTTTTAACTTGAAATGCCTCCTCTGGGTTGGAGTGTGCCCTGAGATGACCCCACTCCAGAA
This sequence comes from Mystacornis crossleyi, assembly GCA_013400655.1. Classification (NCBI taxonomy): domain Eukaryota; kingdom Metazoa; phylum Chordata; class Aves; order Passeriformes; family Timaliidae; genus Mystacornis; species Mystacornis crossleyi. The sequence goes on from VYZQ01057538.1 coordinate 19,433, forward strand.
TATCTCCATGGGAGCAGATCGTGGCTGTCTGGGTGCGCTTTGCTCTGCTGCCTTCTATATCTATGGACACGAACAGCCAGAAGGAAGCAATATTTTTGGTGCCAGACACTGTGGGAAAATGAAAAACCTGTGAAACTCTGTGGAGACATGGGCTGTGCCATCCCAGGAAATGTTCCTTCCAGCCCCAGAGAAGTGTGGAAAGGCAGTGTGTGTGCCTTGGGGGCCAGACACTGTGGGACATTGAACCTTCTCTGTGCACTGGTGGCTCTCTGGGGACCACGGCCAAGCAGGGAGAAGCTGAGCCCTTAGGAAAATACTGCCAAAAGCAAGTAGCACAATTTGCTGATCCCCATCCTTCCACCACAGATCAGCTTCTGTGTGGTTACGTGTTCTGTGGCATTGCCCAGAAGTCTCCTAGAAATATTTCAGCTTTTTGCGTAAACACAGCAAAATCAGAAGCATTTTCATTCTCCTCCTACATTGTGGCTGGTGAAGCAAATGCCTCTTCCTTGTTTGCCTCGTGTCCCACAAGAAGCATCTTGATGAAGCTGCTCCATTGAACAGAAGATTTAAAACACTAGCAGGCAGTATCAGGAGAAGACAAAATGGAGTATAATATTGTCAGCTAATGGTTCGGAGGGAATCAAGAAGGCCCATCTTCTCTCCTGCTCCCAGGAATGTCTCCTAGCGATTCACTTAGGATAGGGCCTTGGCTGAAGACAGAGCCGAAGAAACGGCACCTAGAACTGCTCGGTGTTGTCCTGCCCCCTGCACTCAGCAGCACTGAGCAGTCACTCTACTGTAGCTAATTGATTTTACCAAAGCAAGGCTTGAGTATCCACAGAGGAAAAAGGAGAGGGGACACTTCCCCTCAAAAAAGGCTGCCACCCACCCAGGAAAATTTACTGCAGTGATGAACTGGCACTGTCAAGGCAAAACTTTCAAGGATCTATTGAGATTTTTTAACCTCTCACAGAAAGGTCAACGAAATGCTGCAAAAAAAAAAAAAAAAAGGAAACAGAGATTGTGAAAATTTGTGAGGAATCTCTGGGTGGGCTCCGGGAGCGTGCAGGGGACAGGGTTGGGCACGCTGCTTCCCTCTGCTTGGCTCCTGGAGCATCCAGAAATTTGGCATTGTTAAACAGGGTGGCACTGAGGAGGAGGAAATCTTAGCTCATTCTTGGTCTGAGAACCAGGGAAGTGCCTGCAAGACAGTATTAATTAGCACAAAGCAAGGGGCTTTCAGGGAAGGGCAGGCACAGGCAGGGAAAAGTGGAATGAACTTTCTCCCTTTCCGTCCTGGCTTCACTGGGTATTTCATATTTATCACGTGTACAGAACCAGGACCTTATTTAATTAGGAAGTACAAAACTCATTTTGTTATTAATCACTGGAGTAACATATTTCCTTCTAAACAACCTTTTTAAAAACAAGGAAAGACTCATTTTTCTCTTTCTTTTTTCTCTTCTACCCATACAACCTTTTTATTTCCAAAGGCAGCAGCTTTTGCTTTCTCTTTAAAAAGAAGGAAATTAACTTTTTTGTAATTGTAAAACTCAGAATAGTGATTTAGACTTTTGAGATGAAGAAGAACCCCAAAGCAGATTGTAACGGAAATTCAGCTTTTCTTTAATTGTGGCATTGCAGCAAAACTTCATCATGCAGTACAAATAATTCTCCCTCTGCACACCTCCCATGTTCTTATGGAGCTTTGTCTTGCTCTTCTGCTTTAGATCCCCCTTTCTCTGTCCTTTCCCTGCCTATCTGTTCTCACCGGAACTTTCGCTCAACCTGAACATGTAGAAAGGACTCAGCTCTCAGGTGGAATTTGAAGACCATGAGCTGTTTTCTCTGCTGCCGTGTTCTGTTCTCTGCTGTCTTTTGACAAGAGCAAACACCTATAATCTATAATACCTAGAATTAAACAACAGCAAGAAAGGACACTGATGGGCCCAGAATGGACCAGGAGTATATTTTTTTATACAAAACTGAAGTCAAGCTTTGATCAGCATGAGCACAGTTGTGCACGTGTAGACAGAGGCAAGAGCAGACTGCTGGGAGTAACTTCAGATTTAACATAAATCCGAGACCTTTGTGGTTTTGAGATAGCTACAGGCAGTACCACCCAGTGGCGGCGTTCTACAGCAAAACCCGAACAGACAAGCTTTTATTTTAATATCAGAATTATTTTCAACTTTTTCAACTGGAGACTTATCCGTTTCCTTTCCTTATCTCCTCGCACCTGAGGTGCTGGGCACTGCTGACACTGCTGCTGAACCACACACGTGACTCTGGCACAAATCCCTCCTTTCCTTGAAGGATCATGGGGATGCCTGTGGGACTCAGGCTGGCTTCACGTATTTTCTTGTTTGTAGAGGAGGTGCTTCTGTTAGAGAGAAGGAAATGTCCGCAGAAGAGACTATTCTTGTGACTCTTGGCCACGTTTTCGTGGCAGTGACGGATAATTCTTGAACCATCCACTGTGGGCAGCACGGTTAGCGCTGTCTGCATAGGATAACTCCTGAAAATCTCTCTGTTGGTATCATGGCCGGGGGAAGGGAAACCATCAACAGGCACCTGCTTGAAGCTCTTCTACTTGAGATGTGCTGACCAAGCTTGGGTTTGCATTTCGGCTGTTTTCACAAGCCCAGGAACACTGAGTCAGATGATAATGTCTGGAGGTTTTCCTCACAAATGCTGGCTTCTTGCTGCCTGCCCGAAGAAGTGAGTCTTGCAGAGTCATGCCCGGTATCCATCAGTGTGTCTATTTCTTCCTTTTAATATTTCCACCTCTTTGATAAGCTAAAACAGATCTGACAGAGGGATTTTTGTCTCAAGTGAGTATCTTCCTACATATTTATAAAAGACGGTGGCTAGAGCAAAGAGACAATTTCTCTGAGGTCATAGCACTACAGAATATGGGGGTAATATAGTTTGGAAGGTATTTCTGATCATCCTTTTCTCAAAGCTCCCTCTCATGGCAGCAGCATGAATACAAGAGCAGACGCTGGAGAATCCATGGCATTACAGCTGTGAATTATGGAGGGAAGGCTTGTGTTGAATCCTGCATATCGGATACGGGCAACTCGACTCTTGAGTTTCTTTTGGGGCTATTTTCTTCACAGAGATTCCTCGTTACAATGGAGTCTCCTATTCCAAGTTTTTCAGTATTGTACTTTATTCAGCAAGTCAAAAGAGAGAGAGGCATTACTGAGTTACAACTCCGGGGAGTGTGAGTTCCTAAATCAGCGCCTGGCATGGTATATGCCGCTTAAACTTTGGGGCTGGAAATATGATTGCAGTTTGATTAACTTTTGAGAAAAGGAGACGTATAAACTGAGCCAGACAGAATGCAGCTCACCAAGAGCAGTCTGAACTTGCCAAAGCTGGAGGCTGCCGTGAGTGCTGTGGGAGACAGTAGCAGATTTCCCATCCAAGCCAGGACTTCCTGACCATCCGGAACAGGACAGGGGATTTAGACAGGAAAAACAGCAGGAAGACGGGCTCCACGGAGGGATCTGTTATTGTCTGGTAGGCTGCAACTCATTAAACGCTGCTGATATGCACTATTTTGAGAAGGGCTCGTTTGAAAGGCACTGAGCTGATCCAATTGCAGCAAACCTCCCTCATGCTGTCTGTACTCTTTCCTGAATACCTCCACATCAAGGGAGAGAAATGCGTTAGTTCTCGGTTTTTAGATGGAAATCTGATGAAACACCTATTTGGAAGGCAGATTTTATTGAAGTCGAAGCTACAGACTCAATATGAGCATTTCACTGTGAATACTGGATAAATCACTGCTGGAGTATAGACAGGAAATTTATAAACTGATTTTGACTAAGTGATGCAACTGCTGTAATCTCAGCATCTCCTCTGATCACTGCCTTTCCTCCTCATTTACAGCTCCAACCGTGCTTACCTGTCTCTGTTTTCCTGATTCTAGGAATGTTTCTCTTATCCAGGGGGAATATTAAAAATGAGGCGGCAAGATGTTCATGCTAGTCACTCTGTTTCTGGCTGGGATTTTCACCTGCTTGTTCCAGGGAGGATTATGGTCTTTTGCAAAACATCATGAAATTCTCAGGGGTTATTTGCTGCAGAGGCTAGCATTTCTTTCTACAGCCACCATCATGGCTGAATTTTTGGGTAACGTTCTTTTGCAGTCCAGCGGCAAAGCCATTTCTTTGTTGTCAGCAACCAACCCAGCAATGGCGTGGTACCCTAGAGAGGTACTCACACTTTCTTCTTGGTTACAGAGATGAAGAGTGTGGGCTTGCTCCGGATTTATTTACCACTGGAAGCTGGAGTGGATATTGCATCCCAAGCACTTCCTTCTAGGAGCTTTCCCGTCCTGCTGTGCATCTGATCTCCTGCCGCTACCCGCCGTGCTTGGCTCTGCAATGCGTTGTCGCTGGGGATCAGTTCAGCGTCTCTGTGCTCCCACTGATGAACTTCGAACCGACTGCAACTCTTCCTTCCATCCTGACACTACCACTGTAGGCTCTTCCCCGTCTTCCCCTGCCTAGATCCCAGCATTCAAGCATGGATCTCTCTTCCCGTTGCTCAGCTGATTCCTTTACCCAGTGGCGCGCTTTGTGTGCTGTAAATCGGCTTCGGCATTTTCCAATCTCCACTCTGTAGCTCCTATAAGGAACACGGAGAGGAAGAAGAAAGCCCTGGTTGAATTTCAATGAGTGCAGTGTGACAGCACACCTGGGTAATGAAGAGGGACAAGGGAGCCAGGATTTGTGCCTTTAGCACTATAATTTCTTCATCATCTCCGAGCTATGATGAAAGCTAAAGAGACAGCATGTGCAGCCTCTCCCACAAAAACACCAAGGCAGAATTTCCCTGGTTTGTATTGTTGAATATTTCATGAGTTTAGAAGGCCAATTATGAGCTATCTGTTGCCTGCTAGGAACAATAGACAACTTTGAAAGGACTTGCTCCTCTTCTTTCATGACCTGCTACATGTTTAGTGATCTTTTTTCCCTGAGAATCCAGGATTTAAAGAGTGATGGTGGGAACTCCGACCCAAGCAAATGTGGGCGGAAAAGACCAGCTTGCATTGCATTTTCTGTACTCTGAGGCAGGGGATGTGAGCTTTTATGGCTCTCAGTCTATACTTATATAGGTCTGTGCACATTCACGTTTGAATTTTTCTCATTTGCAGTGCAGCACTGGACTTTCATCAAAATACTGTATAAATATATGACTTTGTGTGTATATATAAAAATATGTGAAAATGTATCAAAATCTATAACTTTATAAAAACACAAAAATTAAATATAAATACAAAGAGGCAAATATCCTTAAATAACAAATGAATCTTTGGCTGTTTCACCTGCATTATTCCCACTTCCTTTGTTGTATGTATCTTTTTTATTTATGCCAAGTCCCTCGGAACAACATCTGACAAATACTGTTAAAAAGTAGACGATTTCCCTCAAAACTATTTCTGTCTTTTCCTGCCAGGTGACTTCTCCATACCTTTTTTGGATGTACTGTGCAGCCAGTGATTGGCAAGACAATGAAATAGCCATAAATCTGCCTCTAAATATGCATTTGCTTACATGGAAAGCACGGCCAGAGTGTTGGCCGTAAATCCCATCACTGATAGTGGTTTTTAGCTCATCAGACAAGGCTAATTCTCATCCTCTACTCTTTGTTCTTGGATGGCTCTCAAGACTATACCATTACTTTGAAGTTCTCTCAACAGAAAATTTTCACTATATTTTAAAGACTCGAGAAATTCCTGAGTTTGCTCACGTGGAACAGCTGGAGCCAAGTTTCTAAAAGTGTTCCAGAACCCACACTTGGAGACATAAGTACACAGGGAAGTACCTTATGGATTTAGCACTTCAGATCACTCCAAAACAGCGGAGTTTCCTTATGTTTCCTTATGTTCATGTTTGTTACAGAGACTTATAAAAATATCTGTGATTTGCAGGTGAGGAATTCCACGTGTTATGTTTGGCCTGGCTAGGGGGGTTGGGCAGTGTTGCTGTGGGGTTCCAGCAACATTTCTGGAGAGAAATTTGCCTGTGGAAATATTCAGGGAAAAATATTTATGTGGATGTTCATCGATATTGTTTATTCTCCCAGGCACCTGGCTGGGGGCTCCAGCACAGACTGGCGCAAAGTATAAAAGGATGACGTGAACACTAATCTAAGTACAAGATTCTAAGGGTGGGGGTACATTTGAAATGGCCAATGAGGACCTTAACTCTGGTATATGTGACCAGTGAGCAGGAGGAGACCCCATATCCAGGCCTTGATTTTCACCCCAGAGCCCCCCCTCCCCCCCCCCCAGGGGGGGCACCTCCATTCTTCACCGTTTTGTTTTAATTAAAAAATGACAAAAACCATTTCGAAAGTATATGTGTCACTGCCCCCCCCGTGTCCCCTGTATCCAAACACATTTTTTCTGGAACATCCCAGAGTTGGCAGGAGAGAGAGGGAGGCTCTCCGAACACTCCCTGTGGGGAAAGTGAGGCAGAAAATAGTCTCCTTCGTCTGTACCTGTTGGGACATCAAACAGTAGAAGTTAATTTTTTCCCTCCTTCTTTTTATCCTCCCTAGGTATTAGAGAGGGATTGTGGGGGAAAGGAACTGCCAAGGGCAAATCATGGGGTGAACAAACACAGTAGGAATAAATTTGGGCTAACGAGATGCAGGTAAATTTGGTATAGGAAAAAGGAAAAGTAGACTGAAGGTAGGGAAGTTGCTGGCATGGA
>VYZQ01057540.1:8014-30800 GCA_013400655.1 Mystacornis crossleyi
TGCTAAGTCATACATCAGGCTGGTGTGCAGACACAGAAAGCACCTCTCACTGTGTTTTATCTTTCCAAAATCTATAAGCAGTGATGGATTGGAGTGAGACCAAAAATGCTATTTACATTCCTTATGCAAACAGTGTAAGAGGTTTGTACCTTTTAGCTAGATTGTATACACATGAGAAAGCTAGGAGGAGGCCTTAGTTTAAGGAAATTTTCCCTGTTACAGATTATGAAACTAAAAATTTACGTGCACATTTTTGGCTGTAGTTATGCAAGAATTCAGTTTTAGTTCTTGAAGAATGATTTNCTCCACCATACTTTTATTATGGTTAGGCGTGTATATCTTTATATATAAACTTCAACTGTTCTTCAAACTGTTGTGATTGGCAAAATAGTTTTAAGTCTTCAAAAATTTCAACCTGGTTCCAGTAACTTGCAGCTTGNTATCTGTGAAGTAGCACTACTTCTGCACATAAAATTTGGATAAATATACAGTGGGTGAATGATCCCATGAGGGCTAATGTTTTGAAAGTAATATTAAACCTCATGCTTGGAAGCTGAAGCCAATCCCTTGAATGTTAAGAGGTCAAAGCGGATTATTCCATGTTCTGCTGCCTTTGCAGTGTTTGGTGTTGGCCACTGCTGGGGACAGTAGATGGACTTTGTATCTTACTTAGAATGTGCAAGAGCAGTAGCTGATGAGTGTATGTGTTTTCCTGGACAGAAGGTGGCTTTTCCTGCTGAGGCTCAAAGCTGAGCAGGTATTGACTCTGAACTGTGTGGTCTGTCTTTACTGCACACAGCGTGTTACTTACGTTGATTCTTTCTCTGATGCCTGCATGCAATTTTTTCCCACAGCCACACGAGCTCTTCCATGAAACAGTCAGAAGCCTCAGTGTTGACAGTGGCAGATTTGGCTGACCTTTTTACAGAGGAAACTGAAGAACTTGAGTAGAAACATTGGTTTGACCTAATGAAATTGGAAAGTACCTGACCCAATAAGCACCAGGATGTAATCCACTTGATCTGTCACTCCTGTAGACATCATCTAACATTTGTCCATAACAGAGCAGTCGGAAATTGAGAAGTCTTAATTGTTACTGATTTATTCTTTGGTGACATTCATAGCAGCACACACTTCTGATGGCACTGGATAAAAGTTGCACTTTGCACATTATACAAAAACATGGATTTTATTCCCAAAGAGCATTTGAGCTGGATGCTAAAATCTTGGACCCTTGGTTGAGAGGATTTTTACCATCAGGTTTGATCGGCTAGTAGCTCAGGGTGAGAGCAAAACTATGTGGGTGGTTGGGTGGGAAAGGGAAGCAGAAAAATACAAATCTAATTTTTTTTACTGTACAAAGAGTTGTTAGAAAGAATGACTGTAAATTAATATTCTTCTAGAAAGGGCTTGTTAGATTTAATGCAGAGTTATTAAATGTCTTATTATTAACACTTCAAATTACTAATCTTTACTAATAATTTGGATATTTGTATTAGGCTTTTAGATATTCATAAAGACTTTTGACGTTAAATATTTCATTGTTAATGCTTACTCACTGCAAAAAGATGATAATTAAATTATGCTTTTTGTATGTGTGTTGGTCTGGTGATCAGTTAAAGACTTGAACTTGCTGTACATGTTTCCACTTGAAGCTGTGACTAATTTAGTGCTCTGTTTGAAAAAAAAAAAAAGCATTTGTTACAGAATTTTCAAAAATTAATTGGTTACACTGCTGATCAGTTCGTAATAATTTGGTGCTTCTGTGCATTTTCTCACCCTGGTCTTTTTGTCTAGTTCTTCCCCTTAAAGATGCAGCAATCTAAATATACAAAATACATGAAATTATGGTAGGCAGTCTAGTTATTAGGTGCCTGGTCTAAGTTAGAAAAACAGTGGAGAAAAATGGAACTTTTGTGAAGCTTCATCTTTAGATCTGCAAGATTACTCTTCCCATCTCTGTTGACAGTAGATAGTTTGGAAAACAAATCTAGGCTAACTTTTAGACTGCTGAAGGTAGGCAAGATAAATTTTAAGCCTTTTGGCATAGGGTATGGATGTGCATTTACATAACATTCATTTCCAAAGGTATTACAGAAGCAAGCTCAATTACGCAGATGGCGTTAAACGCAACTTTGTGTTTATAGAGTGGGAAAATGGGTATGTATAAGCAACAGGCTGCTTCCCTCCAATTGCAGTACTTTGCTGTTACAGTAGACAATGACTTTTGTATATTTCAAAAATCTTACTTGAGGCTGAAATTAAAATGAGTCCTTTAAGAAATCTCATCTTAGAATTTTTAATCATGTCTGCTAACTAGATTTGCTGTTAGTTATTGATCTGCTTGAGTTCTGTCTTCAGTCGTACATTTGAGTAGCACTGGTCAGTTTATCCACACGGCAGAGAAGTTTTCTGCTGCTGACAACGAATGTGAATAGAATTTGCACGAATAATACTGTATTTAAAAGTGTTTTTCTGGAATTTATATTCTGTTGGCCTTCTGGACCAATTGGATACTTTTTTCTCAAGATCATTTGAGTAACTTTACAGAAAATGTATCTCTGTTTCCCATATTTGTAAAAGATGTTAGTCTTAGTTGGCTTAGCCCAGAAAGCCAACCACGTCCTGGGCTGCATCAGAGGAAGTGTGACCTGCAGGATATGAGGGAGGGGATTCTGCCCCACTGCTCTGCCTGGGTGAGGCCCCACCTGGAGTGATGTGTCCAGCTCTGGGGTCCCCAGCACAGGAAGGACATCGACCTGTGGGAGCAAGTCCAGAGGAAGGACCCCAAGTTCATCACAGGGCTGGAGCACCTCTCTTGTGAAGAACAGCTGAGACAGTGGGGGCTGTTCAGCCTGGAAAAGAGAAGGCTCCAGGGAGAACTTACAGCACCTTCCAGTACCTACAACGGGGCTGCAAGAAAGCTGGAGAATGACTTTCGACAAGGGCATGTAGTGACAGGACAGCGGGGAATGGCCATAAGATGAAGGACGGCAAGTTTAGATTGGATATTGGAAAAAATTTCTCTACTCTAAGGGTGGTGAGGCATTGGAACAGGTTGCTGAGACACATTGTGGACTCCCCATTCCTGGAAGTGTTCAAGGCTAGGTTAGATGGGACCTTTGTCTAGTGGAAAGTGTCCCTACCCACAGCAGGGAGGTTGCAGTGATGATCTTTAAGGTGCCTTCTCACCCAAACCATTCTATGATTCTCTTACGTATATTTTGTTTTGGAGATGACTGATTTTTGTCTTGGCAGATTACAGTTTGCAGCAAGGGAAATGGAATAGATAGTGGACTCTTCTTTAGATAAGATGGATCAAGCAGTTTACACAGAAACTGTGCCATCTCCATCCCTGAACATACTGGGAACTCAAGTAACCCTGAGTAATTTGATCCACCTTTGAAGCTGGTCCTGCTGTGAGTGGTGTGTTGGACCAGATGACCTCCATGGATCCCTTCCAGCCTAAATTATTTTACAGTGTACTGGAGATCATGTACAGACACTCCAGGAGCTCCGAGGGCAGCAACATTCCAATTTCCTCATCATTTTCAGATAATGTTGATATTGTGCAACACAATGTGACTGCACAAGAAGCTGCTGTTCACTCTGAGAAATTATATATCTGTGCTAGAAACTGTGGAAGCACGTAGCGTTTACATTCACAGCTCCCATTTTAATTAACTAGATGTAGGAAGAATAGCTGTCAATGAATATGAAGACAGAGAGGCAAACTGAAAAATGTCAACTACGAGAGGTTTCCCAACCTCTTCAAGTTTTGACTTATTTATATAAACATGATGGTTTCGTTGTTTATTTACAAACGTGGCTTTTGAATTCCTAACCAAAAGCATAGCTTCTCATCAAGCACTGCTTGAGTCTTTAGTCCTGGTTTACCTTGTTTTATACTCAACATAACAGCTTGGAATGCCAGAAAATCTGGTTCTAGGTGCCCTCCCAAGTGCCCTGGAGCACCAGCACCTAGAGCTCTGGAGGTATTACATTAAAAGGTGGGCATGAGTCGTGTTAAAGCACCTCTTGAAATTGGAGGGTTGAACTGCTGGACTATGTAGCCAGTGTCAGTAGTAGAATGAATTCTTCAAGTTGCACGTAATACCAAACATGGAGACCAAATTTAATGCCTTTTTCCATTCTTTGCAACATTTAGTGTCTTTGACAAAGGTTTTTCTTCCAGACATCTTAATAGACTTCTCATTAAATGAATTCGTTCTGGTTGTTTTTTTTTCCCTGCTGAGGGTGCAGCTTGTACATCTGCAGTGCTTTTATCAAAGCACAATAAGCTTGTTTTCACAGTGCTGTTACGGTTTTGCTCTCTATCAGAACACTTTTGAAAGACAGTATCTTAGCTTAGAAAGTCTGCCCTATCATAAGGTTTCCAATATACTCACAGAAATGCCATTTTCCACAGAACGCAGAAACCTATAAATCTGGAGTGTTTGCATAACATTTGTGTGGACATACCAGAGTCATGTACCAGATTCTCATGTGTTCTAGTAAAACATGTAAATGTGATCCAAGTTAACAGTATTACTTATCCAGTGAAGTCAGTCCCTAGAAAAATGAGGCTTCATCAAAGACTTCAGTGCTGACTTCTTGTCTTTTTCATTTCCATGACAAAGAATGTTGGGAGTTTTTTTGACTGTAGTTGGCGAGGATTTTGGGACAGGTTTTCTCACTGTATATAAAGTTCAGTGCCTTACAGAACAGAGCTGTCATTTTGGTATCTGTAAAAGCTTGATGCAAATAGTGACCTTCCTTGAACCACACAATATGATCGTCTTGGAAACAGAGGTGTTAAACTTCTGATGTTAAATTGAGCTCTGTGACTGTCACTGTGGATCTTTAAGAGAATTTGTAAGTTAAGATTCCCTCTTAGTCTCTAAATCAACCTGTGCCAGGAAAAGGTTTATATCTTAACCTGTTGGGTAACTTTTTAACATACTAATCAAAGTCCAAGGTATACTTCAGTTTTCATGCAGGTCAGGTACCACAAAAGGATATTTACCTGAGTCTTCTCTTGCATGTTCAAGTTCCATATTAAGGACTGGACATAAGAGTTGAAGATGCTTTTTGTGAGACAGGCCTTCCAAACCACATGTCTGCCAATGTGTGCAGATGTATTAGAGTAGTCTGTGAGTGGGATCCTACAGAAATAAAAAAATAGTAGTGTCTGGTTAAACCCATAATTAGATGTACATCCTCCTGTAAATTCTGTCTGGACTAGTAGCTGGGCACCACTAACAGCTCTCTACCACTGTCTCTTCTGACACAAACAGTGCTGTCCTCTTTCCATCCATTTTTGCAGTCCTTATGACTACATTACCCTTTTCAGGAGTCACAGAATTATTTGTTCAGTTAAAACTGTCCTTCAGTTAATTTGGAGGGAAAAAGGTCTGTATTGGTCAATCTTGCATTGACCAGTGTAAGAAAAAAGTTAACCTTGAAATTTATTGCTCTCCCAAGGTAAGCAATTAGAAGAGTTTCTAAGGAAAACCTAGAAATCTAGGGTTTTTCTAGCTGTAAATAAAGCCTGTTTCTGAAGCTTAATCTAAAGACTTACTGCTTAAAATCTGTATGCTATGCTTTCCTCTGGGCTGAAAGGCAAGTTACAAAGCCACTGTGCCTGTGCTTTTTTTCTTCCTTTTTTGGTTGCCTGAAACAAGTGAGGTCTTTACAAGATTATATGTTGTAAATGTAGGTTAAATGGATTTCATCATGGAGAAAAAAATAAGGTGCAAGACATCTGTCTTTCCCTCTGCCTGTGTTTTTCTCTTTTTCTGTGTCAGTCATTTCATCCCACCCTCCACCCACCCCAGCTTGCTCAGTTTATGAGCAAGAATTACAAAGAATGTTTGTGTTTGGTCAGTGGAAGTAGAGTAAAAGAGTTATAATCCATAAAATGGCTACAGTAAAACTAGCTTACTGCATCACAGGAAAAGTATCTGAGGTAAAGGGGATTTTAGCCCATTACAAATTCCTTTTTGTACCTATAATATTTTCATTTACCCCTCTTCTTCACCACTCTAGCAGCAGATACTGAATTTCAGTCTGTTAACTTTTATATACCTGGTTTTATGTCATACATCTGACATACAAAAAGGACCCCAGTAATCTACTTACTGAGTAAGCAGTGAGGCTTACAGCTTTCTCTTGCCAAGCCTATAGTTTTGGGATTCATAAAGTACACCTGAACCACTGTCACAAATCACAATGTATCCACTGTCTTCTCTCCTTTATAGAAGGAGGAGGGAATAGGTAGCTACTGATTCATGGTAGTATTGCATTCAAGTCCCAAGGAGGCGCTCTGTGTTCTACAGTCATACACTGCGTAAAGAGGACAGTTAGTTGAAATTGTAGCTTTCAAATGTTGTTAAGGAATTCAGTCACCTGTGGTAGAAGTAGATGACATAGGGTTTCTAAGTACTAGAATAATGCTTAAACAATTGGATTGTGAGATACCTGTAAATCTCTGGTTTGGTTTTCTTCTATGTATGAGATACCAGCTTTCCAGGGCTAACTTCCAAGGTCCTTTGTTTTGTGTATTTATAGAGCTTACACAAGCAAGTGCCCAGCCCCGTTCAATGAACTGGAGACAAACCAAATTTTATCAGTTTAGGAACAGGTGTCATCGTTTCCATGATGTAACATCTCTTGGTTTGGTAGCAACCTTCACATTGAGTAGAAGCTACTTTTCCAAATGAGGTCTGACTGCTTATTGAGTGTCTCAAAATGTAAATTGTTGGTTTGGGCTGGCTTAGATAGTTGTGGGGAGTTTTATCCTGCTTTCCTTCTATCCTGTGGGAGCAAGTGAGCTAAGGGGTTTCATGTTACGTTGCAATGAATTGTCCCTTCTTTATGCTAACAGATAATCTACATTCGTCAGACTTTCTCTTGACTCTGTCATTTGGTTAAGGAAGGAAATCTAGACTGCCTTTCTTGTTACCTTGATGGAATTTTGCCTCGTCACTCTTGGAGTCTCCTGAGACGGAGGTTCATGGGTGTGGGAACACTGACTTTGCATTTGTGAATGCTGATATTGTAAGGGACTAGCTGTATTGGCTGAATGTTCACAAGTCCATGGGGCCTGATGGGATTCATCCCAACGTTCTGAAGGAGCGGGTGTATGGTATGGAAGAATCCCTCTTGATCCTCTGCTAAAGGTCTAGGGAGCTCCCTGCTGACTGGAAGGTAGTTAATGCTGTTCCAGTTTACCAGAAGGACATGAGGGAAGACCCAGGAAACTACAGACTTCTAGTCTAACTTCAGTTATATTTATTATACCAAGTATTATTGAAAGACATATATGTGTTGTTTCTAGCCTTCTACAGAATCTTAGTGCAGCAATGTAGGAGTTGTGGACATGATTACACAATGGTAACTGCTGCCCCCTTTGTTAGATCTTGCAAGCAAATCTGGTTAAAAGATGTTCTATCCTACAGTTCCTGTCACAGAGGTAGAGAACCCAGAGCACTTCGTCACCAGCCAGAAAAGAAACGGAGGGGGTATCTTTGAGACCAGGTGATCCGTTCATATCTGCTGCTGTTGTACATGCTGCAGTAGAGATGGAATCTGTTCTAGATGGAGTTGGAGGAGATGGGAGGAGGTTGAGGGGAAAAATGAGGAATAGTTGTAAAATGTTCCTGTGAGTGCCCTTCTGCTGATTTTTCTGTGGGAGGAATGAGTCACTGATACGAGCAATGAATAAACAAAGGGTGAAAGATTGTAAATGTAGCCTATTCACTGGAGCTAAATGTTCATCTAAATGCAGTAGCACATTTTTGTGTTCCAGGTTTGATATATTAGTCACTTTCTTACTGAAAGTTCTTGGGCTATGAACATACAGGGCTTTGCAGTTGTTGAACAAATAGAAATATTGAAAACTTTTAGCCCCTGGGATACATGTTTTAATGTGCACCTAAGTCATAGGACTTCCTAGTCAAATGCTGTGGACTTGTGAAGGATAACAGTTCAAACTTGTAAGACATGGTTTTTTAGATAACCCTCCCTGAACCAAACAGGCAAGTTTTGCTTAATAGAGGCAAGGTAATTAATCACTTCTGCTGTAAATTTAACAAGCGTCTCTGAAGAGGCAAGACAGTGGACTTAGTAATTGTCACTTGGGGAACTGTGCACCTTGTGAATGTCTGTTTCTGCAGCGTGGGTGAAAGGCAGTAAGCCCAGCCCTCTTGTGCAGGGAAACGAGTGCTGAGAAATCTTGCCAAAGGTTTGAGCCTGTTGTGTCAAAGGAGGGACATGTCATGGATATTTCTGGAGAATCTCTCCTTTTGTGTACTGTAATGTTCAAGCATCTTGTAAGCATAGATTTTCTGTAAAGTTTCTAGAATTCTTAACATGTGCTTCCTTCATTAACAAGCTACTACTGTTCAGTAGGACTTTTCTTTTTTCCCTGTGGAGTGTGTATTTCTTTTCTGTTACTTGTTCTTAACCAGGGTGGGTGACCCTGAATCATTTACAGCTCTCATTAAAAGCCTCTAGAATGGAATTAAAGGACATGAAACAGCAAAGGAGTAGCAAAAGCAAATGAAGTGAATGAACTTCTCCTTACTAAAGGGCAGGCTGCTGCTGCTGTAACACAGAAGACAAATGTCAGTGGGGGAATGATAGAGAGGGGTGGCCAGCCCTTTCCTCGGGGATTTGATTCTAAACTAGAGAGGAAAGGTTTTCTGAGTAGTGTTAAAAGTTTCCACTCACTCTGCACTTTAGGAATCCTATTGCTGGGCACAGGACACCTTTTGACCCTTTTTTGAGGCACTTGATTCTGTGGAAAGGTTTTAAAGTCCAAAGCCACAACCCTGGACTTAAATCTATACACAGATTTTGATAGAAAATGTTTTCTTTCATATAACTGCATACTTTGTCAGGCATGTGCAAGCGATTTGATGTTGTGTCATTTAATTGTTCAAGTAACAGAACATTGATCAGCTTTTGCAGCAGCAAGTTAACGGCTTTTAGAAAGCAACCCATAGGAGAGAAAAGAGCAGATTTCAATTGTGTTCTAAAACTGAAATTCTTGGATGATAAGCCAAGAAAAGAGTATTTTGATTACCTCTGAGTTTCCTTGCTTTATATAGCTATTGTAATTTAAGTGAATTAATTTATTTAGAAAGTACCAAAGCTAAATTTTTATTTGAAAATTATCAGGTATGGATAAACGTACAACCTTATGTTCCCTGGGTCTCTGAGTAACTTAACATTCCCATCAATAGTCTTTCTCTTGCACTCACAGTTTGCTCTCAAAATCACATCACAGTGTCTCTTGAGCTTTGCAGCTATTTCAAAGCCTTTGTGAACATATATTTTTGTTTTAAATTATCCTGCTTCTGAAATAATATTGACTGATACAACATTCAATACCTTTTCTTTCCATCTTCCTGGTTTGTGGAAAAATGGCTGGTGCCTCTTTTCTGAGAGACAGTGCTTAATCATTTGTGTTCCTGTTCCTCAGTGTGTAACTGAATTGTCTGATAGATGTTACCTGTTAAATAGTATCAATTGATAGGAATGTTCTGCATGTGTAAATAATTGTTACTCAAAAATGTAATTACAATATGTATAGAAGTACAGGGGTCCATAATTATTCTTTCCAATGTGATTGGTTGAAGCCAGCTCCAAAACTGCTGACTTTTGGAAACATCTCACTCTTCCCTACTGCAGTTCTTCATTACAGTCTCCTGCTCCATGGAGACCAGGCCTGTGACATCTCCTCGATAAAGTTATCTGTTGGATCAGTTGTATCATATTTTCCTTCCTAGAACTGTAAATCAGCTCCGGTCAATCCTAATATATACAAACTATTTTTAAGAGAGTGGTATAATTAGGAGACCTCTTTGGCCCTCTGGTGTATTGCAGTTCATGTGCGGTTACTGTTTATAATTCCTTCTAAGATTTTTAAAATTTAATAAAATATTTTAAAATGTGCACTTAGTTATACCTAGATAGAACCTAAAAAAATAAAGAAAATAGCTGATATATTTCATAAAACCAAACTTCTTGACAAAGCATGAGAAATTATATTGAACAAAGGTATCCTATGTGAGTTGTAATACAGCACTCCAGCAGGGCCTTATTTTTATGGGCACTGTACAAGTGCTTGGGATATAATCCAAAGTACAGATCCAAAATGGGATATTATCTGTCGAGTTAAATGGTCTGTGGAGCAGTTATGCAGGGAGGGACAACCTGCAACCACACTGCACAGAAGCTGCAAAGGACGTGAGGGTGGTGAAGGGACTTGCCCAAAGGCAGATGGCAGCCGAGAGGAGATGGAGCCTCCCTCATCCCATGGGGGGACCAGGCTCACCCACCTGGGCCAGGGGCAGCCAGCACTGGCAGAGCGCTGGTCCTGGGCTGCCTGCCTTGCCCAGGGCTGCTGGCACAGTGGTGTTGGAGCCATTCAGCACAAGCTGTCACGCACGGCGCCTGCTGGCACACAACGGGATCCTGTTCCTGCTCTTACTGTGGTATTTATTGTATATTGATGCAGCTCCACAAAGGCTCTTGTGACTTTCTGGGTTCCTTGGAACACTCCCTGCTTCTGAGTGTTGTGTGCAGGCAGAGCAGGATTGTCTTCCATGTCCCCCACACTCAGCTGACAGCTTTCGACAGCCATCCTGCACTGAGCAGCCAGGCAGTCTTCCTCGAGAGATGTCAGTTCTAGCAATAATGTGGAAAAACGTGTGACCTTGGGAAAAACACCACATCTATTAACAGACCAGAGCATGTTCTGTCCTGATAGGCTGAAGTACTTATGGTGTAAACAGGCAAGATAAAGGAGATAAACAGGAGATAAAGTTTTCCTATCAAAAAGGCAATACACCAGTCAAAAACGCTGCACCCATTGATCAAGGCTTTTGTATATCTGTTACACTTGGGAACAAACAAATAGCAAAGTGTTGCGGATGTAAGAGGAAGGCACTAAGGCTCTTTGGGGTGCAGTTATTAAAAGATGATTGCACAGAAAGTCCTCAGTGGAGTCTTGTTGATTCAATAGCTGGGGTGAGTGGCATGCAGGCTTTCATTAGGTCGTGTTATGATGAGAACATCTTATGACATCACCTGTACCAGCACTCCCACTAACAAAGCACACTTCCACCTTGCTGGAGAGAGAAATCCCTTCTGTTTTAAATACTGTAATAGATATACAGGGTGAGAAATGAAAGGTAGGATTTCAGTGGAATGACCAGTGGAAAACATCCATTTCATATTGAGGTTTGACTGGGAAGGAGTCGGAAAGTCCCTCTGGCTTTGGGCAGGTGAGGATGTGTTACCCATGGCATACAACTGAAGGCTGAGTCAGAACCTGGCTCCTGACTCCCTCCTGGCTGATATTGCACAGGATGGTCCCTGTGTCAATTCCACAAGCCCCTGCAGTGAGCCCCTGCCCTAAGGAACTGTGAGTGCATGCTGCTGATGACTGAGACCTGTAATCCTCCTCCAGGGAGGATGGGAACAGGGATGTGTGAAGTAGAAGAGCAGTAAGAGAAGTGGGAGTTCACCGGTAATGCCTGGGAGTAGAAACTTTTTCCTTCTAGCACACACAATAGGAAACGATTGCTACAACTAGTTTTCCTTCACTTAGCTGTCCATGGTATCCTGAGTAAGGAAGATGGTGTGTCAATAGAACAAAAATTGTTAGGCATTCATATGGCAAAGGAAAAGGGAAAATCTGGACTTCTGACAGTTAAAAGCTAAACAGAAGTCACAGCTGGAGTGAAAGGTCAAAAGGTAAGGTGTGCTACTGGCCATTTCCAATGAGATGTTCAAACAGATTGCTTCCTTTGGGTATGTTTCAGTATCTAGGGACATGTTTTGCTGTCAGTCACTCCACTGTAAATCTGGAGCTTTATGGAGTTTTGTTGTGCTCCTGCCCGTGCAACTGAGAGTAAACTTTGGCTCTGGTTACATCCATCTAGAGCAAGCTGCAGCTTGCCTTATCCACAGAAGAATTCCTGTTGCCTTCATAGAAGTTTTTCATGAGTTGGGACATCTGGATTTGGTACAGTAATACTTAACATTGTGATGTTGCTGTAAACACTAGGATGTTTACAGAAAGGAGAGACGGATCAGACTCCTGCTAACTATTTCACAGGAGCATAGCGTTTCTTCCAAGAAAAATATTTCAGCTCTCTAGGGCAGCATCTGCTCCCAGATTTCTGTTCTGCAGGAAAACCTACATTCAGGAAGATTAAAATTAGCCTCCATGGATTCCTGGAGTCAGCTTGAGAATCTCCTGTGTCTTGCAATTTCTAATTGCACTAATTCTCCTAAGTGTCCATGAAATGGTAATGCGTGCTGAGCAACTGTCTCCCATCCCTTGGGAGTTCCAGCCTCAGTCTACCCTGAGCCAGAACATTCATCATTTGATAATTACAGGCTCAGCCTATGCTCCAAGAGAACAGTAAGTGAACTACTATGAAAATTGAAGATGAAGATGATGAATATTTAGAAAGGGAAAGCTGTATTTAAGATGCACTTCCCTTGTACCTGAGCATAAATTTTTGAGACTTTCTGAGTTAGATACACTGTATGGTTAGATTTCTGTTTCTCAATTAAACCCCTGCTTAAATACAAATCATCCATTCAAAGCAGAAACTGATATAGCCTCTTTTTCCACATCCTGCAGCTCACAATCCACTCCAGCAATAAAGTTAAAATGAATAGCCACTGTGACAATTTGGATGACAATTAGTACGTAAAAACCTTCATAAGCTGCTTCAGTTATAGCAAGAACTGGTCCTAAACCAGCAGGAACTTTCTGTCTGCAATGTGGCAGGAGCATTTGCAGAGCTCTGTACCAGGAGTTAGCTGGCAGTGAGAGGGAACTGCTGCTGCTGAGGTGGAAGTAACTGGCTGCAGCTTAACGTGGGTTGGTCAAGTTGATGTTGATCTGGTGACTCAGTGGTAAACAGAGAGCTGGAGCTCTCCCTGTTCAAACTCTGCAAACACAAGAAATAATCTTCCCTTCATTCCGCAAAATACCAGAGGCTGTATAAATAATTGCAAAGGTTGGATAGAAAATATCAGGGTTTTTTCACCCTGGCCAATATAATTAAAATGCTCCCTGACATGATCACGTTCTTGGGATCTTAGCACCAGCCTTGAACCACGGATGTGGCTGGAGTTCTGTCCGTCGTTTACCAGAGGGGGAAGTTCAGTACTTCCTGCTGGTGCTGTTTTCAGCAACTCTAGCAGCATGGCTTCACTTGGCCAGGAACTGAGCCCCAGAGGACATCATATTCAAGTTAATATCTCATGTGTCTGGAGCTCATCCCTTCCACATCACCAGCTAGATTTGCTGCTACAGCAAAGTGAAGCTGACTATCACCTGCTACTAATGCAATACTCAGCATTTCCTTCTTACTTTTCCCGAAGAGTTCATATATACACTAAAGGAAAGGAAAGACTCGGCTGGACCTTCCTCTGTCAGGTTCTTTTTCAGCTTGAGGGCTGCTCTTCCCACACTGCCAACAGGAGGAGATTACTACAGTCTTCTCTGGAAGTGTGGGTCAGTGCTCCAGGAGGTGTTTTTCAGATCAGCTCCTCTGGTACTCAGCTCTGAGTTGCTCTGCTGCCAGTGCACCTGTAAATCAAAGTGAGCTGTGCATGGGAAAAGGGAACTTTCAGGGCTGTTGCACGCTGATGTGGAGTGCTGTCAAGCCACTGTTTGGTGTCAGAGTAGAGAACTCGAAAGCTTTCTGGTTCCAGCAGCCTTACTGGGCAGTTCATCAAAATTAACTTTTCACACTGAGAGGCAGGAAAGCCTCTTTGATAGACAGTCTGTGATAAACATTCCACTCTTCCCTATCCCATCCAAACGTGTCAGTACATCCCAGCTTCTCAGTATCTATGCATGTAGATACCCAATCAGCCTTTGGAAGTGGCGGTGTAAGCGGCGCTCACTGCCTTCAGCACCAAGAGGGTCATTGCAAACAAGAACCTGAAAAACAAGCTACACTTGCCCTAATACAAATGCCACATTAGGATTTGTCCCTTGCCCTGATTGCTGAGACCTGAGCAGAAGGGTCCTGCATCTGACAGGAGAAACAAAGGATGTTCTTTTCCATTCCTGTATTTTTTTCTGGAGACACTGTGTGCTAGGCACAGATGTGAGGGAAGACGTGCTTCAACTCTTGCACACGACTCATAAAAATTCTGGATCTCCATGAGCCAATCTCCAGTTCTCCAGAATCTATGTTTAGCAGCACTAATGAAACTTAAAATAAACACCTTGGGTTGCATTTAACAGATGACTTTTTTTTCTTTTCTTAATCCCTTAATCATTCTCCAGGTTGCTGTACTGGTTCCCTCATTTGAATTCCAGGGCCCCATGACAACTGAGCCATGCCTTGATTGGCTGCTGGTCTTAACCTTATTTCTGTGCTGTGGCTGTGAGGCCCCTTGGTAAAACTCAGAAAAAGGAACCTGTAGTATTACTAATACTGGAGCATAGGGTAGGCTTGGTTTCCTGTTCAGTCTTCACTCAGAAGACTTTTGTTGCTCTTGTTAAGAAGACAGTGGCATAGGAGGTTTGCATTTCTGTGAATTAATGTGATGCCATTTATTAAGGAAATTGTGGGTGGGTGGCTTGTGTAAGAAAAAGGAAGGCATCAGGCCCAAATAGTTGCTTAAATTATTTCCCAAAGGAAGTTTTTCAAGATTGCAATGTATTTCACAACTGAAAAAATTGGCCTATGTAAAAGAAAAAAGAGTAACAGTATCATTTTAATGATGGAAGTTGTTTGCTATCATACATAAAAGATCTATTGAGTCTCTATTGCTACTAGAGGAAAAGGTGCTGGGCTGGTTCCTAATTTCAGTGGTCATTAACCACCTTGTGTGACAAGGTGTGGGGCAGTAATTACTGTTTTTCTGACGTATTGTTCCAGTGATCTCTGAGTCAGGGAAGACCTAAATAAGATAGAGCATGGTAAGATTTCATTAAGGGGGGCTGAGTCACCCCCTCAAACAACCAGGGATGAGAGTTTCCAGACTAAGCTTTGTCTCCCGAGCTGTCCATCCCCACTGCAGCGGTCTCCTAAGGGACAGGGCTGCCAAGCAGTCAGCCCAACAGACCCAAGGAAACATCCCTGAGAACTGCCGACTGCTCTCCGCAAGGGGTGCATGTTACACTGTTGCTGAGAGCCCGGCGCACCCGGGCTTTAGGTACCTTTTGCCTTTGCAGAACAGGGCAGACAGAGCTCTTCGTGAAAGTCCACGCCTGCGGTAAAAGACTGATCCGAACATGAGTCACAGAGAAGAAATATTTTCCTAAAAATGAAACCTGTATATGAGCTGGACTAGTTCTGTACTACAGACAGCATCACACATAATTAGGGGCTCACAAGGCAATACCCGTAAGTAGAGAGCAAAGCTGTTACTCTGCTCTGGTTACTCTGCTGACCTGGGATTTCCAGGCAAAATATACCTAAAATACAATACCCAATTTCTGTAAAAGTTTTCCCTGAGTCATTTTCCTTTGAGAGTGCTAGTCTAAATGCCTCACATATCCCAGGGGCCAAGTTGTTTACTTCATGGTGCATTATGGGATTTATGGGAAAGCTGCAGTGAGTGGCAAGAGGTATGTCACAGGGAAGAAAACAGCTTACAGGATGGAGGGGAAGCCTGAAGGGTTTGAGCAAAAATTTCACAATTCTATCTCCCACTGATTTGAAATAAGAACTATTTATTCTTAAATGGCGAAATATTTAATTTTTTTCTTATATTTTTGAATCGGCATTTTCAAAAATCTGTTTCATGGAGAAGACACCATTTTCTATTCAGGATGTACATAAAGCTCAAAGTATTAGGAAATTATGAGAAACAGATATTCTGACTTTTCTTCCTTAGCTGCACTTCTTCCATTGTACTTTTTGTGACTGAGCCTCAGAACAGCTGTATTTCTACATAAATTTCAATCCAGAAATCTTTTGTAGATCTTTAGGTAAGAAGGTTATGGTAAATCTGAATTAGTATTAATAGGATGAAGAATCAAACTGGCCTCCGCTGTATGAACTCGAATGCTTAATTTTAACGTTTATACAGAAATCAATAAAACCCTTGTCTATGCCAAGGATGTGACTGAGGTGGAGATTCCAAGTACCTTTCTTTTGAAAAAGAATCCTCAAATTCTAGAAGGTATTAATCCACATTAAACAAATAGGGTATTTTAATGCCTTCATCTGATGGGCTTTTTCCCCTTATAATCTATATAATTTCATTTGATCCGTGTGACAATTATATATTCCTGTAGTCAGACTCACTAAATAATGTGAGTCTCACCTAATTCAGACAGACAGATAATGTTAGACTGTGAATGCCATGGAGAAACAGCTCCTGCAGAACTGTGGCTCTCTAGAATTTAATCTGAATTTAGATGACTCACTAGACATCCTTGTGTCAGAAGAGCAGAAATGATAAACCATTTCCTCTTTATTTATTTGTAGTTCTTTCAGGAGTAAGGAAAATAGAATTCTTCTTCTTGGAAAATAGAAATAGTGGTGGTGGCTCAAGGAGACAACTCCAGGCCATCAATACGGTGAAAGACCAGAACATGAGAACAAAAATGGCAAAACAACATCTCCCCCATTCTTTTCATAAGTTCAGCTGCAAACCTCTTCAGCTGATTTTTTTCTGATCATTGCAAGGACTTGACATGACACATGACCTGTTTCCCATCTGGCATAAATCAGCAGAGGCACAGAGAAGTCAGATAAGGAAGATCTTTCCTAAAGGCTCTTTCCTGAATTGATGAGAGGTTATTCATGTCACTCAGTCATGGGTTTCTAAAGTATTGACAAGGAATTATCAGGCCTTTGTCACTGTCCCCTCCAGCACTAGCTAGGAATCTTGCCTCAGTCACTGTGAATTTTGATGGATAGCATGTTAAAAAAAATATCAAGAGTCTTTAAATACAAGAGAGCTTGCAATGAAACCCTGGTCTTACTGCAGTTCTCTTAATATTTCTACGAGAGTAAAGGTTTGCTTTGCAATTCCCACCCTGGAATATTTCATCTGTCTCTTTTCTCTAACTTTCACATAAACAGGTAACAATCTTTACATCCTGCATCACAAGTGATATCAAATTACATTCGACTCAGTTTGTCATGTGAAAATCCTTTTTTTGTCCTATTTAAATCAAATAAAAATGTGCTGGTGGTTTAAAATCTTCTATTTTCTCACTTTACTATGTATTTTACTGAGCTGTGAGAGACTTGCATTCCTATTTGTTGTCAGCAGTGTACAGTGACTTGCATTTCAGGGTGCAAGAACAGGTAATGTAGAAAATAGCATGAATACAAGAAAATCCAGCTGTTCTTTGCATGCATCTGCTAGAACTGGATAGGAAGCACCTACGTGGTGTTTACTGTTGTGCTTTGACTTCTTACATAATGCTGAGCAATATATTATTCTCTCGGACCATTATCAAATGTAGTTGAAAAATTAATTTTTGTGCAGTAAGAAGGAATGGGGGGGACAGAAACATAAAATTTGCAGTTGAATTTGGAAATACACTCCAGTTAAACCAAAGAGGACAGAATTATAAAAATACTGAAATATTTTATATTTTAATGAATTGTTTCATGTTGAAAAAGTAAATTAATTATTTCAATGCCTCCAGAAAGGAATATATTAGTTAGCTTTAAAATCACATTTCTGATTTTGCAATTAACCTATGGGAAAAGCTGAACATTTGTATTGATTCAAAATGTTCCTGTT
This sequence comes from Mystacornis crossleyi, assembly GCA_013400655.1. Classification (NCBI taxonomy): domain Eukaryota; kingdom Metazoa; phylum Chordata; class Aves; order Passeriformes; family Timaliidae; genus Mystacornis; species Mystacornis crossleyi. The sequence continues at coordinate 25,772 of VYZQ01057540.1, forward strand.
TGTTGGTCTGCTTGTTTTATCAGAGATAAACTTCCATTTAATTTCCATCCAGACAATTTTTTGTTGTTGCTTTCTTTCTTAAGTTTGGCATTGGATTCAAAAAACGTGTTTATTGTCTCAACGTGCTTAGATTTAAACTATGGGAAATGTCATGTTATGTAAGTGTGTGGTTTAACCCCAGCTGCCCACGAAGCCCCACACAGACGCTCACTTCCTCCCCACTGGTGGGATGGGGGAGAGAATCAGAGAAGTGACAAAACTCATGGCTTCAGATACAGACGGTTGAACGGGAAAACAAAAGCTGCGTGCATGAGCAAAACAAAACAAGGAATTCCTTCACTGCTTCCCATGGGCAGGCAGGTGTTCAGCCATCCCCAGGAAAGCAGGGCTCATTCCATGTGCCCATTACTTCAGAAGACAAAAACTGTCACTTCAGATGTCCCCTCCTTGCCCCCTCTTCCCCCAGGTCTGTAAGCTGAGCTTGATGCTGTACGGTTTGGAATATTCCTGTGGTCAGGTGGGGTCAGGTGTCCCAGCTGTGTCCCCTCCGCTGGTGGGGTGGGGTGAGAGGCAGAAAAGGCCTTGGCTCTGTGTGAGCCCTGTTCAGCAGTAACCAAAACACCTCTGTGTTATCAACACAATTTACAGCAAAAATCCAAACCACAGCCCTGCACCAGCTACTGTGAAGAAAATTAACTCTATCCCAGCCCAAACCAGCACAGTAAGAAAATATTTTGCAGCAAAAATCAAACAGTGGAAGTGGAACAAGACTTATCCTGGAGCTCCCTAAATCAAGCTCAGAGGATTTTATTATGGCTGCCTTCCAATTCAGATGATCCAGGCAGATGATCAGACACAAGAGACTGGCCTCTCACAATTCAACAGCAAAACTTTGCAAAAAACCCCCCAGTGCTTCTGCCTGCATTATTTCAGGGGTGTGTGCAGAGAAGAAATGGGAGTTCTGCTCAGCTACCAAAGAAATTCTGGGTAAATGAGGATATAAATCTCCTACAACTCAGCATCCTCCATCAGTGCAGTTCGCAGATATCAACTGTTCATCCTGTGAGTGTGCAGTTCAGAGTTCCCCATACCATGGCTGAAAGCTTGATTATAATACCCAAGCCCCTGTTTTGATATTTTGAACCTATGGTCTTTCTGCTGTAGTGCATAGCTGTAATTAATAGCTCCTTGTTTATTTTATTCTTTAGAAATTAAATATTTCTCTTTCAAAGTCTGGAAAACATGTATATAATCTAGCTACAAAATGACCTGATGTTAATACATAACAAGCTGCTAAAAGTTTATTATTTCATTCTAGATCCAGATTACACCTGAATGACCCCAAATACCATGGTTTTGAAAAGGAAAATATTTGTGCTCAGCATTAAAAACAATTTGACCAAATGAGGAAGAAGAGTGGCAATACGTGCAATGGCCTGCTCCTGAAAACAAACCTATTTTTTCTTAAATGCTTGTCCCAGGACAACAAATGCTATGTTTATTTCTTCTGGTGCTGCAGATGGGATGGCTTAAACTGCAGAATAACACACGTTTGAGGATTAAGCATACAGTTCTGTGCCTTCTCTGTCTTTTCTTCACACTGTTGACCTGTCCTAGATTCCTTTTATTCACTGAATATCTGGGAGGCCTCCTGATGTTTCCAGAAAATTTTATGAGCATGAATAATTTGTGTAAATTTAATGTACCATTTGAATAACTTATATCATTAGTAAGATACTGGTAGCATTAGGCAATGAGAGCAAGTATGCCTATTCTGCAAAACTGTAAATTTTCTTTAAAAGACTGACAGACACTAAGCAAGAAGCTGATGTTGCTCAAAATCCATGGGAATATATCTTTGCATAGACAAGAACAAAAACTTGCTATGTGTGCAGTATCAGAATATACATTAAAGAAAGAACCTCACAACTACAAAGAAAGGTCAAATTCAGAAGATTTACAATAGGTGTAATTTGAGAGGAAAAAGTCCAGCAGCTTTCTACACTTACATTCCTCGGATTAATTTCACAATGTGAATTATTAAAATGGGCCAAACATCATGACAACTGGATGAGCACTTTGGGGAAATGAGAAGAAAAACAGTTTCCCAGAAGCCAGGGTGCTCTGCATGTGGAAGGAGGGAACATGTGAGTGAGACTGCCCGAGTTTTAGGTTTTGATAACCTATTGCAGAAAAAGTGATGTGTATTTTTGGCTTCACTGCCTTACAGGGTGTGAGTTTAATCATGTCTGGCACCAGCTGTGAGTTTGAAATTACACTAATGAATGTTCATTTTCTCCTCTTGAGCTGCTCTGCTTTGAGAACTAACAAGCCTGTCTCCTTATTAATTTGCATTAATTGTCACCTCTTACCTTCACCCCGCTGCCATGGCACCAGCCTCTGTCAACCCCACCAGCCTCTGTCAACCCCTCCACTGCAAAGTTTTGTTTCCTTTCAGGTTTTCTAGAACATCTACCTTCTGCCAAGCATTCAGAGAATCTGTTCCAGAGCCCCTGGGCTGGAAGGGACCCTGGAGACCATGTGGTCCCAGGAGAGGTCTCTCTTCATGTCTCAGTGCTAACAAAATAAACATAATTGCTGCTAACAATGATTGCTTTTAATAGAGCTGTGTGTGCATAAAGATGGAAATGTTCCCTTTATGAAGGTTTGTGCAAACAGCAGCTGCTGACAAGTCTCCTTGTCTCCTAATATTTATTCATTAACCTTCAGACTTCTGCTGGTGCACATATTGTCTTCACAAACATAATACAGAACAATTTCTCCAGTATACTTGCAAGAACCTTTATCAGGATTGTGTTTGCTTGCCAATACCCATCCTATTATTTACATGTCACAATGGACTGACAGATAGAGTAAAACTGGTGTTGACACTAGGTAATTCTATTTTTCCCCTTAATTGAAGCTAACAAACTGGTCTGTTTAAAGACCCAGTAAGAGAAAAATTAAAGTCTAGGATTGTTCCTCACCTTAAAATAGTGCCTAAAATGGCCTCTGTAATAAAGGATGAGGCTGGCAGAATGGGCTCTGGTCTGCTTCAAACTGTAAGATGACATTATTAACTTACACACGTACAATAACTAACTGCAGTTGTGGCCTCTGCCCAGGCCATGAAGCCCTACAAATTTTCAGTACACTTACTGGGATCCTATAGGTAAAAGTCTCAGAGTCAGAAAGCTCTTGAGCTAATGCCTCACTTTGCCACAGGGATTGTGACAAACGCCTACAAACAGCTTCCCCTCCGCAGGGAGAAGATTCACAGGACTGGCCACATCTCTTTTTTGTGGGAATCTAGTGTTCTGTTGTTTTGAGTGGGGAATTTCTGGGTCATGCACTGGACTAATGTCAGAACCACCCTGTGCCAGCAATGTGGAGGGGACAGGCGCCTGTGCGGACCAGGGGCTTTGGAAGCACTGAGCCCAAGCACCTCAGCACACCTGCACAGAGCAGTGACACAGGGCCAGCAGGCTACACTGGCTGGCCCATGTCTGATCTGACAGTGTGGGCAGGTCTGGGCCAACTTCGTCATTTCTGGGCAAAGTTCAGCGTAGCCTTTCACACCACAGATCTCAATTCAGCAGAGCACTGAGCTCATGCTGCAGTTACTGTGCCTGTGCCCTAGTGACTTGAGTAGGGTTTGAGGTTTAATTTCTGGCTTTGCTGAACTCAGTTTCATCTAGCATCTGACAAAGAGTGGCATCAGAAGCATGGTGCATCCGGCACCACCAAAGTTTAGAAAATATACTGGCTTATGTTATTTCAAAAGCAGTAATTTTGTTTCTTAAAATAAGAGGCTATTCTTACACAAGAAGACAAATAAAACCTAAAAGCACAAAAATATGGATAGCTATAACGCATGCAAAGAGTGATTTTTCAGTTCAGACATGCTTTTTAAGAACTGTTCATGGACTGTTTCAGTGTAACTATGTGATTGATCTGAACAGTTCACAGAACAGTTACACCAAATACAGAGGATGGTAATTTCTCTGTCCAAGCAAATTTGAGGCGATACGGACTGTTACAGCATTTTTAACTCTGAAGGGCAGAATTTTTGTTAAAATCAATTTGGTAAGTTATATGCTTTTATTTTGGTTGTGTGGAGTGTGTTGCGGTGGCTAAGTCCACATTACCCCCCCCCGCGGTGTTACTACCAAGTGGTCTCTCCCTACAGCACTGTGCCAGAAAGTTCTCCCTTCACCGAGACCCCACTGGCCCCTGGTCCTCTCCCCCCTCCCCTCTTCCATTGGCCCCTGTTACATCACTCAACCTTGCCTCTACCCCCTGGCCCTCAGACTATTGGCTTCTGATGCTCTGCCCACAAGGGGAGGCAAAAAACCCTGCTGCAGAGCAACACCTGGAGAGAGGCATGCAAATGGAGAGGAACAGCTCTGCAGGCACCAAAGTCAGTGAACAAGGAGGGCCAGGAGGTGTTCCAGGCACCAGAGCTGAGATTCCCCTGCAGCCTCTGGTGCAGACCATGGGGAAGCAGCTGTGCCCCTGCATCCACGGAGGCCCATGGTCGAGCAGAGATCCACCTGCAGCCCGTGGAACCTTCCCATGCCAGAGCAGGTGGATGCCCAAGGAGGCTGTGACCCCACGGGAAGCCCGCACTGGAGCAGGATTCTGGCAGGACCTGTGGCCCCATGCAGAGAGAGAGGAGCCTGCGCTGGAACAGTTTGTGAAGAACCGCAGCCCATGGAAGGACTCAATTTGGAGAAGTCCATGGAAGACTGTTTCTCACGTGTGTGACCTCACACTGAAGCAGGAGAAGAGTGGGAGAAGTCCTTCCCCTGAGGAGGAAGGAGAGGCAGAGACAATGTGTGATGAACTGACTGCAAACCCCCATTCTACTTTTCCCTGTGCAACTCAGGGGAGGAGGCAGAGAAATCAGAATGAAGTTGAACATGGAAAGAAGGGAGGGGTGGGGGAAGAAAGGTGATTTTAAGATTTGGGTTTATTTACCCCTATTCTACTCTGATTTTGATTGTTAATAAATTCAATTAATTTCCCC
>VYZQ01057540.1:33930-47946 GCA_013400655.1 Mystacornis crossleyi
GGATGCCCAAGGAGGCTGTGACCCCACGGGAAGCCCGCACTGGAGCAGGATTCTGGCAGGACCTGTGGCCCCATGCAGAGAGAGAGGAGCCTGCGCTGGAACAGTTTGTGAAGAACCGCAGCCCATGGAAGGACTCAATTTGGAGAAGTCCATGGAAGACTGTTTCTCACGTGTGTGACCTCACACTGAAGCAGGAGAAGAGTGGGAGAAGTCCTTCCCCTGAGGAGGAAGGAGAGGCAGAGACAATGTGTGATGAACTGACTGCAAACCCCCATTCTACTTTTCCCTGTGCAACTCAGGGGAGGAGGCAGAGAAATCAGAATGAAGTTGAACATGGAAAGAAGGGAGGGGTGGGGGAAGAAAGGTGATTTTAAGATTTGGGTTTATTTACCCCTATTCTACTCTGATTTTGATTGTTAATAAATTCAATTAATTTCCCCAAGTCATGTCTGTTTTGCCTTGAGATGGTAACAGGTGAGTGACCTCCCTGTCTTTATCTCCACCCATGAGCCCTGTGTTCCATTTTCTCTCCCCTGTCCATCTGAGTAGGAGAGTGCTGGAGTGGCTTTGTTGGGCACCTGATGTCAGCCAGGGTCAATCCATCAAAGTGATTCTTTTTTTCTAAATACTTCTGAAGTGAAGGCTGGAAGACAGACACTGATGCCAAAAAGCTATTACCACTCTTGTGCTTCACAATCACAGAATCACAGAATCATTTAAGCTGGAAAAGACCTTTAAGATCATCAAGTCCAGCTGTGAAACAAAGAGAGCTCTCACTGATACTTCATAAACATCAACATTTAATCAAGGGAAGAGGCTTAATGATGTAACAAAGGAATCATTTCAGTTGTTAAGCACAGAGGGTTTTAATATAAATACTCTCATTAAGAGTGAATTAAATTAAAAAAAACTTTTGAAGGACAATGACTACCATGTTTCCTCTGAGGCCAAAGTGCTGAAATGGCAATGAGATAGCTGAGAAGATTATGACTCACGAACTCTGCCACGGGGTTCTGTGCCCCTTCTGTCAAAGTGACGAACACCACTATGACTACCCCAAGATGTAAGCCCCGGGTCCTTCTCTTGACTCCTGTTTATGCATCTCTATTCATGCTTCATTCTGGTTCCTAAAGTTTTCTCTTTTCATAGAAAAGATCCATTACACAGGTAGATCATGCTTTAGATTAGCATAATGAGTGATGGAGTGATGCGGCTTGCATCAGGTTTGGAGCCTTTGACGTTCCTATCCTGAGCTGGTGGAAAGGCAGCCTTTGTTGTTTCCCCATAATGACGGAGGCAGGCAGATGGGGATGGAAAGCAAACAACTCACAAGAAAAATGCATTTCATGGGTATTACACATAAAGGATGCCACCAGAAACGTTGTATCCTCACCTAGCTGGTACATAATGCATGGCTTTAGGTCAAGACAGGAGATCACAGAGAATGGGAGGCTCGAGAAACACAAAGCCTCACCTGACTCAGCCTCTGTGGCTGACCAGTGGAACAGGCATCCCTGCTGCCATGAGTCAGGAGCAGAGTCAGGCCAAACAGCGTCTTCAGTACTTTTGTGGTTCATTTTCTCCTGGGTTGACTTTTCTCTTGTCTCTGGAGCTCTCTGCCTGGCTCTCCTACTTTTGAGAAGGAGATGTTCTTGCTCAGCTTTGAGAAGAGCTCAGCTTTGCTCTCCTGTGTCCCTACCTGGTGCTTTCTTACTGTGTATTTGCGGTGGTTCACTCATCCACCCTCCCTGGATACGGACTGCCAACACTGCCCCTGTGCTCCCACAGGAGCCCGCCTCCAGCCATAATACCTGTGGCATCCAACTTCCAAAGGCTGATCCATTTCAGTGGATTACTTTTTCTCAAAGTAAGATGAAACCACTGGATAAACAAAAAAACCCAAAAAAAACAAAACCCAAAAAACCCACCAAAACAAAACAAACAAAAAAAAAAAACCACCAAAAAAAAAACACAAAAAAAACCAAAAAAAAACCAAAAAAACCCCCAACCCCTGAAAAATCTGCTTTAAATGAAAACATTTTAGTTAGCTGCAGGTTATTAAATAATTTTTAACTTCCAGTGAAATTTAGATTTCTAAAAAAAAAGTATTATTTTAAATTTGAGAGTTGGAAATTTTTGTGTTAAAACTGTTGGAAAAAATGTTGAAAAAATATTTCAATGAAATCCCTTCTCCCTTTTAGACAAAACTGGTTGCTTAACTAAAATGTGCTACATTAAGCCTCCTTCCACAATTAATTTGAAGGGAATTTACTATGAAGAACTGTCATATTTAAAAAGATGTAAACTCAACTGAAAGTCTGAATCAGTTAATACTACAAAAATTTTCACCCAACAATAACTTCACACTTCTGAGTTTGTCACAAGCACCCATTAGATGTAGGCACAAACAGTAGCTTTGAAGTTAAGGATTTATAATCATCACAAAGTTGTATCTGTCTCTTTCAGATTCCAAGACATTTAATAATTCCCACTGAAAACTGCTGGTCTACACCAAAAGAAGAGCCTTCCCATGCTGTCCAGCTTCCTTTATAGAAGAAATGCTTCTATTCCTATACCAAAATTAAACATTATTCCGAATCTAGGGTTGACTGCAATTTTTCTAAACAGCATATTTTTATTAGAGAAAATATACAGTGAAATTGAATATTTTTCTACAGGAATATATTGACTTTTTAAAGAAAATAATGGGAAAAATCAATGCTTTGAAGAAAATCAGTGTCCTTCATTAGGACTTAATACGTTATCAATGACGTTGAAGCTATTCCAAAGGTCTTTACTTTATGAGATGAAATACTTGAAGAAGAGCTGTTTGAAATTTTAAAATAACAATTTCTTGAATTCTTACTTCATGGATAACAAAAAAAATAGTAAGTTTTTCTTTCAATTCAGGTCAAAAGGATAAGTCAAAGCAGAAATCTACCACAGAAGAGAAAATCTATATATTGATCAATTCTATTGCAGTATCATTAGTTGAACAACATGTACAATCTGACCATGAGGTCATACATATTTTCGTATTTGTATTAGTTCCCATGTAAGTTTACTCCAGAATTTAAGAAAACATTAAAATAGTCTCTAGCTAATGCAGGTGGGAAAAAAAACTTGTTAAGTAAATGTAGATTTGCATTGTGATACCTCTGTAAACCTGCACAAAACACATCCTTCTGCGAGGAGTTTGCAATTCATCTCTGTGAATTACTAAAATGAAGACTGACAATAATTTAAATATATTACCTTTTTGCTGATGATAATCTGAGCAGAAACACCAAGCTAATGTGTTTATCTGCCAGTAATAAATGGAATGACAAGCCAGGGATGAGCAATAGCTGGGGCTGCAGTCTGCAGGGATGGGGACTTGGGATTCAGTCTGACAAACCATCAGCTGCTCTTGATGCAGGCTAAGACATTGCCAAACTGCTGTCTCCCAGCTGCCCATCACATCTTCCTCTCTACATCCTCCTCTCTGCTGGTTTACCAGCTCAGCCAAGAGCTCTGGGTTACCAAGGGAAGCAACTATTTCACATAGCAACAGGTTTTAATTTGGACCACTGTGCAGAGGCAGGTTACGGACTATGAGCCAAATGGGCAAGTTAGCAGAAGCTGTCCCCCCCAGCAGGATCCTTTACAATGTGTGGCCTTTCCCTCAGGGCCTGCAGCTGGATGCATGTAACCCTTCGTGCAATTTTTGGTGGGAGTGCTCAAATACTTCTGGAATGAATCCAGAAACAGGCATACCAGTAATTTTAGGGTAGTCTGTCTTGCAATTTCAAGTTAAATCTTTCAATAAAATGATCATCACAGCTTTCACTCTAAGGGACAACTTTAAATTTTACAGTGTGCAGAAAAACTAACATGTGCAAAGGCTTGAAATAAATAAAAAGAAATAAATGTTACTGAACATTTCAGCTAGTGAAACACTTCACTGAGGCAGATTTATTTACAATAACAATTACACTCTTTCCTGTTCTGTTCCATGTATACTACCTGTTTCCATTTTTCATTAAAAACGCAAATCCAAACCATGTTGATTCAGGATGGCACCATGTTCCCTCGAATCAGAGTTTACTTACTCCGTGATTCAATTATCTATAGAAAAGTTTTTCTGGCTAAGATTTTTTTTTAAATATGGAAGACTGTCATAAAATCTATAACATCTCCAGAGTATCCAGATTATAGGGTGCTGGAGCTACACCTACCACTAGGAATCCATTTTCTTTTTTCTTTTGTGACCATCAAATTGACCCAACAAGAAAATCCCCCTTTTTTTCACTGATATTGAGAACTTAGAATATTGTATTCTTCTCTAGGTGTCAAATATGCCTTACTCTACAGTCAAAAGTTTGCAAGAAGTCACACACAATGACTGGAGATGAAACGAACTCAGCATTTTGCTGTAACAGCTTTTTGAACAAGAATTAAAATACTTTTGAGGCCTTGGTTCACTCCTAGCATTAAATCACATCTGTTTCAGGAATGACAGTAGAGAGGTTACCTGCTCCAGCTCCTGTGGCAGCCCCCTTGGCCACCCAGCCTCAAAGGGAAGGCCAGGGGCCTGGGAGGGATCTCTGAGCACCAGGCAAACAACAGGCATGGGCAAGGGGAGGCAAGTAATGTTGTAAAAACACACCTGACGTTGTACAACATGCAACATAATGGCCAGCGCTGTTGTTTAGATACCTCTTCGTTGTTAAAATAAGATTTTGTGACTCCACTCCAGGAAAGTTTTGCTTTTGGTTTTTGATTTTATTCAAACTCTCACAGAAGAAAGTGCACACAAAAGAACAAAATAAATGTTTTATTTTCCTTGCAGCCCTTTACTTTTTCCATCCACTGGCAAATCCAGAAAAATTAAAAATGTTTAAAAAGTAGTGTGAAAATTTAAAATTATTATTTGAAAATGAAGTGGAAATTGGGACTTCTAATAGTGAAATGGAGTTAGTACCTTTTTCTAAAGTCTTCTGAATAAGTAACCACTTTATTAATGAAATTTAGCAAATTTTCACTGCTTTTCTCGATCTGATTTTGATTCCTTCAGTTCACAACTAGGTTATTTTGTGGGATGCGTGAATATCAAATCTAGTCACTGGATTCTGCTGTTTAGTTAAATCACGTCAATGTCTGATGAAACCATTTCCACAGTCGAAAGGTTTAGTGGATCTACCTGCATCTCAATACTATATCATATTCCTTGACTGTTTTTTTCCAAGGATGAAACTCCATCTATACTGATGAATGGGGAAGGAGCAGAAGAACAGGATCCAGGTGTTCAGACTCATCAGTGTCTCTTACAGTTACATTTTTCTGCATTGCAGAATTCAGATGTGTCACAACAGCTGCTTGCAAGCCCATAAGTTTTACACGTGTGATGTGAGGCTAAAGATGAAGTTACATTTCTGCTGGGCCAAGAGAGCAGGTTTCCTACATGGCAGTTTCTGAATCCCAGCTGCCATCATTTAGCTAATACTTAGCCCAGAGCAGAGTGTTCAGCCATGGGGTTTTAGCATCCCCATTTACAAGAATAGTAACTCTTGCAGCAAGCCTGTGCAATGACTTGGCAGAAACAAAACGAAGGAGCAATCAGCACAGGTTTTTACTTTAGCTTTACTATTACAGCTAGATGGCAAACTATTTAGCCATGATTAAAGAGGCAAAAATCCCATTAAAATCAGTTTGCATTTTGTCTATGTTTTTTGGACGGATACTTTACATTATTTCTAGAGCAGCCTGCCCAGTGATGTGCACAGAAAAAGTTCCGTAGCGATGATCGTTTACAGCTTAAATGACACACTTGTAGTCCCGAAGGAAAACAAACAGCAAAGAATCTGCCTCTGTCTGATCAGACAAGGTATGCAGTGCCAGAAAGCCCTCAATAGTACTTGTTCCTACAGGAGTTATAACTAGGTGACATTTACAAGCATTCAGCTAATAAATTACGGGGTCTTAAAACAGGAGTTCTCTAATGGGAGCACTATAATATCCCAGAAGAACAGACAGTTTTATGCTGGCGCATCCTATAGTGATGATAATAGCAAGAAGATTTATTATTCAAAGCCCAGAGGAAAAATACTTGGTAGATCAGAGAAAAAAAATACTATATCATATTCCCAGCGCTTATGAGGTACCATGACACAAAAGACAATACCTACTTGACAGATTTCAGGTGGTAGAGGTTCAGTCATTAATGGCAGCTGCCTCACAGCAGCAAGGTTTTATGAACTAGTTTATCTTCTTAAAGATATATCTGAAAGTCACCATGCTGACGTTAAACAAGGGAAGAAATCAAAGCAGAAGACACTGTGATATTTTGGATATGGACTCCAAAACAGATGCTAAGTCTGAAAGTCACAAGATTGTAAATGCACTCAACAAACAAAGTCTTATAAAAACACTACTAGGGTTTGCTTCTGCTTCCAGATATAAATGTCAGTTATTGCTTCAGACCTTGTCATGTAAGTTGTCCACACAACAACATGGAATTCCTTTTAAAAGACAAAAACCCTAAAACTTTAGGAATATGTGATCCTGCTAAACCAGTGCTTAGTTTACCTAGTGATTCAAAACCTTGGCAAACCAGTGTTATCATAAAATACTTTTGAAGGGCATAAGTAAGTCATTTACCATTGCATCTGATTGATTTTATTTTTCCTAGGAGGACCTAATCTAGCTTCATCTAATTCTGAAGAAAAGGAGATCATGGCACCATAAGCAGCAGGGCATACTCCATATTGACTGTTGCTCATGTGAGAAACAAAGACACCTAGGATGTATCTGCAGAGTGGGTCTTGATTTCATCATAGGGGTAATCCATTAGAAGTTGTCTTAAAGGGACCTGAATTTCCTTTGTGTCTATAAACGTTCTTTTCTATAAACTTTCCTTTTGTCTTACTATAAACTATAGCTGTTTTACATTTGCTCATCCATATGAATAAAACTGATGGGTAAGGATAAGAAACCCTTAAAAATGCATTGCTGACTTTTTATCTTCTTCAAAATGTGCAGCCTAATAACATCAGCATCTATTTGCTGTAGTTAGCTTCATCTTCTCTTTGTGGAGTAGGGTAGATTTTTGCCATGAAATTTTCTGGGTTTTGGAACAAAGTGACAATGATTTCTTAGCCTATCATATGGCAAGTGACCTTCCTCAGCCTTATGCAGTTGTAAGCGCTTACAAGGTCTGAGGTCCATAAATCTGACAGGATTCAGTCCCTTGCTTCCAGGCAAGAAATCAAAGTTCTGCCTAATTAATCCTTCTTCAGACCTCTTTCTTTGGTATTGCAAAATATCTTTAACTGGGACATTCCCAAGCCTCCAGCACCTGTGTTTATGAAGCAGAAGAGATGGCTACAGCCCCAGTAACTTCCATGCACAGCTGTGACAGGAGGGAGTTATGGGCTGAGAGCCCAATCAGTGAAGCAAGTTTTTATTTTCGTCTCTGCAGCTGACCTGGATGTTCAGTTCTGGGTATGTTGCAAGGGTGTGAGAGGGGTAGAATTTCTGAATCCTGATATGTTTTATTATGGATGGTGAAAGTTCTTTCTTAATTCGCAGTCCTGTTTTTGAAATTCACTATTTTTGCAGAACTGAATCAAGACAATGACATGCATACCAAGATCTTTCCCCAGATGACTGAGCACTTGGGGAATTCCCTTCCCCATTCCAACCACGATGCTGAGAGATTCACTAGCATTGCTCACTGGAGTTCCCCAGCATCATTTGCTACAACTTGATCTCTATATATAGGGCTTGGGGAGAGGGAAGGCTTTGTCCTTGGAAAAAGGGAGTGTGCAGGATGCCAGATTTAACCTGTCACTGCAGGCACAAGCAATTAATATGAAGGAATAACCTATCTTCTCTGTGCAGAGAGTCTCACTTGAATCAGCCTGCTTAGAAAAAAAAAGTGGAATAAAGGACATTACTGTAAAGGGCAAATTTTACAAATAGCTTAAAAAAAACTGTTACTGTACATAATTTTGCCCATATACTTCTAAATATGAGCATTCTTAGTAATATTGCTCTCTTGGTTAAATCCTACTAGAATTCTTCCTTTTAGGATCACATTGACAGCCCTGTGTCTTTCATTGTCATGCCAAAACTGCCTCTGATTGATCTGCTTAAGATGCATCTGTCAGTTTTGTCATGAAGAGGTAAGAGTTTATTAGCCATTCTTTGAAACAGCCACGGTGGTTACTTCGCATCTGCAAGTCACCAACACTTAGACTTTCTGATATACATGGAAGTTTATTCCATGTAAGAGTAAGGTCTGGCAAGAAAATAATTTTATTTTTATATAATATACAGAAATTACACATAATTATGTTTAATATGGAAATATAATATTTAAAGGTCTTATATGTAAATATGTATTATTCTATATATTATAGACAGAAATATAAGCAAATATGGGTATTTCTTCTTGTCAAATGTGCAAATACTAGGGACCAAGAAACAGAAATCTTTCAAGCTCACTAACTAAAGGTATATCTTTCAAACCTGAGCTCAAATCCTAGCAATATCTTCTAGTATGTCTTTAACCATCATAGCAATTCACACTAATACGTACAAATAACCTCCCCATTTTGGACGTGATCAGCATTGCTGATAACAGTTCTGAACCATAAGTACAATTGGGAGAGTCAATAAAGCCCTGTTAACTTACTTTCATTGTTCTTATTGCTGGGTGTATCCCTTGTACGACTAAAATCGTATTTGATTAGGAATTAATTCTCAGAGAGTGTTAGTACCTCTTTGTGAACAATACTTCTGCAAAAAAACCCCCACAATTTTTGCAAGAAATGCATTGATTTGCAGTGGTGGAAAATGAGCTCCAGTGTAGCTACACTTGTGCAAGCTGCCCTGGGCTCTCTATAACTCCACGTCTTCCTGTGCAGGTTCAGGCCACTGTTGACCTCAAATGACCTCAAATGAGCCTGCCTGCAAAAAAAGTTAGCGTTCCACGACAAGTCCTCTAAGCAGCAGACAGTCCTGCTTTGGCTGCGGGACAAGCTGCCCTGCGCCTGTGGAATACATGATGCATAGCTGTGTATACAGAGGTGTCAGAGCCCTCTCTTGAAAGAAGACAGCTCCTATACACGGCCTCATAGAGCTGGTAGAGCTGTTCCTTCCTCTCCTTGGGCAGCTTTTGTTCCTGAGCAAGCAGTTTTGCGCATTAATTGACTTTTCATTTTAGAGAAGCATACGCATACCTTATAATTTACCATTTTTAATCAGAATTGTACTAATTATGGCAGAATGATCAGAAATAAAAGATTCAACTTCATTTCCCATTCACATGGTCTCTTATGGTCCTATTAAGCAAAAGCTAACAGGCAACACGGAAGCAACTCCAACTAAGTGGTTCACTAGAAACAAGAAAGTTCTATGCAGCCTACTGCAATCCAAAAGAACTTAAATATATTTATGCACACGTCATGATGGGGCTTGCTTTCCTTGCCACTGTACTCTTTTGGACTAGCACATGTGTGCACAGCCCAACCACAGGTTCCTGGATGACTAATGAACACACTGCTTCTTGATCATTCTGAAGGGCTCACGCCTCCCTGTCAGTAAGCTTTGGTAAAAATTAAAGCCAGACATTTTGAGGCACAAATGGTTTATAGTTTACCGGGTGATCAATGAGCTCTAAGTGCACGCCTGATAGTCCTGACTCTTCTTCTCACCTATCATGATACTGTCAAAGCCAGAAATAAGCTATGGTGTTGTGCAGCAGGCAGTAGTAAGTATATGATATTTTGACCCTTGCTTCCCTTGCAGCTCTGGACGACACTCCCAAGTTCAAACACTTCAGTAGTTCCATGACTTGACCTTCAGCTCCTTTCCCCCTCACTGAGGCAACATTTGTCACACCACCAGTTCAGTTTTGTAAGGGAAAAATGAAAAGAAATGAAAAGCACTAGTGGCTGACTGAATCTTTCTAAGTCTTCTGAATTAATCACCCATCTCAGTGCTAGCTAGCTTTTTGCTTTTACTTCTCAAACAAATTATGTAGCTTGGAATCACTAAAACCAGAGGTCACACAGTATGGCAAGGTTGTCTAGTAAGAACATTCCCAAACATATGGAAAAAATAAAAATACTAACAGATAAAAATTGCTGAAGTGTAACTATACAAAGAACTTACTAGCGCCAAAGAGAATTAAATCCAGTGGTGTTATGCCATTGTTATTTTATCTGTTTAAGGGGCACTTCCATCTCCACTAAAACCCGCTTTTGTGCTATTAAGCCCAGGAGGTGTGATGATCTTCCTGAGCACTGCAGCTTCCAAGTCAAACTTGCCAGGAGCTCAGAGAGGTCTCCTGATGCTGCTACATAAAACTCAGCCATTCACACAGCTCCTCTCAAATGTGGTGTCAGAGGCCTCATCTCTTCCCTCTTTCCACTACTCCAAATCAGACACAGGTACATCAGGTTCGCTACGCCTATGCTGTACTTAAACAACTTTAGGAATAATTCAGTCCTAAAGTCCTGTCTAGCCTAGCTGCATTCCATAATGGAAGATGCAACTCCACATCGTGAACAGTTTTCCCTTCAGACTGCAGACTGATCCATCCTCCCCTGTGAAACCACAGGACAGACCCACATGGCTGAAAACAGCTCTTCCCCGTGAAAGCAGCTCCCAAGCTGAAGAGGCACTATCATATCCCAGAAAATCGTACCCTACACATGTGTATGGCACTCAATCATTTCGAGTTTCTTTTGTTTACAAGACCATCACTGTGATGCTTAATTCTTCTAACAATCACACTCTTCATCCTACCTCTACAATGAACCAAGGGAGTCCAATTTGGCAGAATTAAAATTTTGTTGACTTTTTTAGGTTGTGGAAGCTCCTTCTCTTGAAATATTCAAAACCCGCTTGGATGCAATCCATTGTAACCTACTCTGGGTGAATCTGCTTTGGCAGGGGGCTGGACTATATGGTCTCCAGAGGTCCCTTCCAACCCCAACCATCCTGTGATTCTGAAAGTATTTATATCCCAGTACCTGACTCAGACGACCAAGAATTCCCACAAAACATCTGTAGCGACCACCCACTGAAGCTTTAATGGTCGTAACTAGGTAGGTGGGCAATTATGCTGACACTGAAACATCTGACCTCATAGGGTAGATTTTCCTACCAAAAACCCTTCTTATGCCAAAGACAGAATATGATGAAACAAAACAAAATCCCCAAATTCATTAGCTTATCTAGCAGCTTCTTGTATAATCAATGTTACAGATGTTCTAAAATATCAACTGTTACTACTATAAAAAAGCTTTAGTAAAGGGATTACTATGATTACGATTCTACTTCAAGCCTCTAGGCTATTTACTGGCCTTTTTTAATGAAAGGCAACATACCTTGTTAAAGAGGAGAGGCTTTGCTTGAAAAGGTATAACCATAAAGGCATTAAAGTAAGTATCAGACCTCTTGATGGGCCTAGGTTGAAAACACAAGCTCAAGAGCTGCAAAAAACTTCTTTTGAGGTCTCTGTTGTTTGGAAACATCCTGCTGTCAAAGCTGTGCAGTGCAAATTGCATATGTGGCTTTGTGGGCAGATCTCAGCTGTTTATTTTTACACACTGTTAAATATGAACGCTCACGCATTAGTAAATCTACTTGCAAATGCATTTCGGAAACACTTGTAATTTGTTTTCCTGCTCTATGTCTCCACATTGAAAGAATATCCAGACATAAATACTCATCAGTGAAAAACGACTGTGATAGATCGAATCTGAAATTAAAAAGTGCTTAAATAATTTCCATTTGGTTGAAAGTGACAGCAAACAAATTGCACTACCTGCAACTTTAGGAATAAACGTGGTTTATTTCACACACAGTCATTCACTTACAGGAGACTGCATACCTCAGCAACTGCCTTGGCATTTGATGTAGACCTTGTTTCAGATGAGGGTCACACTGCCTCAAGAACGAATTTACACTTCACTCTCCTGTTGGCTTCAGTGACAGTGTCATCTACAGAACAATAGTGGACTGGACATGGATTTTCATTCTCCATTTATGAGTAACCAGAATGAAGTTTCAGTCACTTTGGATTTAAGCCAGTAGAAAATAACCCCTCCAGTGGTTCCCCTAGTGAATCCTCAAAGACCTCCTGGCTTGTAGGTCAATGGTACTAAGCCAAATTGTATGATTAAGACTTGCCTGTTTACCTTAAATAGCAGTTCATGAGAACGGTGATGATTGTCAGGGGGGTAAAATGGGATGGCTCTGGGACCATGAGCAAGCAGATGCACCAAAGCACTAGAGAAGAAGCAGATTGTTCCATGAATGACTGAATGACCAGGGAAGTCTCAGCTGAGGTATGAGAAAGGAAGTCCAAGCCACAGAAATTCATTCTCCTCACTCAGAAGAAGCAATTAAAATAAAAAGCCCACTTCTGTCATAGAAGCCCAGTTCCAGCACAGAGCCAGCTCACGACAAAAGCACTGCAACACCCCGTGTAATTAACACCTCAGCCAGCCAGTGAGCACACTCCACCGTGGTGAGAGTAAGCAGCACGGTAACCTCACCTGTCCCACAGCAGGCATTGCCAGTAAGAGGCAGTTGTGAAAAACAGTGACTGTCTACCTAGATTCTGCCCAGCAATTTATAGAATTGTCTGCTGAGCAGATGAAATTATTTTGCTTAGCTTCTCTGAGTCACGGTGCCAATCCCTACCATCTTCTGGAGGCCACTTGGCTAAATTATTATATACTGATCCTATAATCAAACCTATGAGGGAAAAAAGGGCCTGTCCTCAGGATCAAGGAAGATCAAGGCTGTCATATAAGGGTGAGGCAAACCAGAGAGTGCTTATTATAGGAAGTGCTGGCAATGATGCCTCAATATTAAGGTCATTTTATGCTACGTCTACATAGCTAACATGACAATGATTATTTGCGTCTTTCTTTCATGCTCTCTCAGAGTAAGAAAGACTCTCCTAAGGTGATAAATGTCCAAACTTGCAACAGCCACATTTTTATTTACTCCCCCCAAACCTGGGCTAGCTGCTGAGAGATTTAGAGGATCTATTTGGCTAGCTCTTAAACATGTATTACCTCTCTCCAACAGAAACCTACACAGATGGCAGGGAAATAAGGTCTTCAGAAAGTGGGTGAAGACCAACAAAGTCTTCTTGGAAGATTAAAGAAAGAATAATTTTTCTTGTGAATTAACAAACTAATCTCCCTGCTCTGTCCCTTCTGTGGCCACCAGATATCCCTCCGTACATTTAGTATTTTCCCTCTGAAAAAAGGCATGGTCCAAGTTAAACTGCCTTTTTTTCCTCAGGACTGTAAGACACACTTCAACCCCTTAAAACATGGCATGCATATCAGGAATAAGAACCTTTACAGGGGTAACACCCTGTACAATTCCTACCTAGCTACAGCCTCTTAAAGGACTGGCTTCCGTAGGCTGAAGGGCAGAACCTCCAGAGGAGGGCTCAACAACCTGCACCTGTGGGCACACGTCCAAGTTTCTGGCAAGAAAGTTCTGGACCGTAAGTTTAACACACTCCAAGAAAGGTGTTAGAGAAGCATTGCCCGTAACACCAAACGGCGTACTGTGATGGCTGGCAGGAAAGGTTTTGTTGAGGCCACAGCTTTAACAAGGCCCACTGTCTGTAGAGGCCCAGAAAAGGTGACTTTGGTTACGGGATGGATTGTGCTGGTGCTGGATCTACGCTGAAACCAAGGCTGGTGATCCGGCCGCAGGCGAGCGGAGCTGGGCTGTCTGCACTCAAGGCAGCAGCCGTGCACGCTGTACCCTCCGCTCGCGCAACCGCCTGCACCCAACGCCGGGGGGCTTCGGAGAGCTGCAGGAGCAGCGTCCCCAAGGCCGGGGACTGGCTCCCGGCTCGGCAGGGCAGGGCCCGGAGCCCCGAGGCCGCCGCTCCCTCCCAGTCCCACACGCCGCTCCCGGCCCCGGCCCCGGCCCCGGCCGTCTGCACGCGCGCGCGCGCGGGGGACACGGGGGAAGCGCGTGCGCGCGCGA
>VYZQ01057540.1:47990-64467 GCA_013400655.1 Mystacornis crossleyi
TCGCCCGCCCCCCGTGCCCCGCGGGGCCCGCAGCGCCGGGTGTGCCGGGCCATGTAAGGGTGGCCGCTGCCGCCCCGCCCCCGCGCCGGGCCCACGGGCGGCGGCGGACCGAGCTCTACCGCGGCCGCTTCCTCTGACCCCGGCGTGCTGCCAGCGCTGTCGGGGTGTCGCGATAGCACGTGGGAAGGGCGTAGGGCCGGGGTCTGCCTAGTGCTGTGGAGACCGCAGTCGGAGAGTCGCCTTTCTGCGTGAAAGGAGGGGGAAGAGAGCAAATAATCCAGAGGTATTGCTGAAATCCTTCTCTAATCCCCCGTATTTGTGTTATTTCGAGTAGATGTGTTCAGACCATGTAAGAGGTGGTGTTTTGTCTCTTCTCGCAGTTCTTTTTTTTTAATGGCAGTTTTTTGACGTGCGGTGGAGTCTTTGTTTCCCTCCTCTGTGAAGGTAAAGAGAGTTGTGTGGTTGTACTCCTGTAACCCGACGGGTCGGCAATCAGAAGCATACAGGGAGATGACAGCAGCTTGTTGAACGGCTCGCGTATTGGAACAGTTGTGTGGCCTCACTTCCAAAAGTTCTAGAGTCGCTGTTGTTCAGAGCAGGTCTTCAGAATTCTTAAGGGAAATAACCCTTGGGCTGGAGAGGTGGCTTTCTTTTGTTCTGTAAAGCTCTACTCGGATTTGGCTGAGGAGCTTTTTGTAATCCTTGTTTCCCTTTTGCTGATTATGTTGTTAATATGCCAGATAAGTGTTTGTTAGCATATTAATCCAAACCCAGTGCCCCTGAAGTAACAGCCTCACCTTGCTTGTGCTAGCGCTTAAGGCAAGATATCTCCTCTGCTTTCTCTAGAACTGGTGTGGAGTACTTAGTGGTTAAGTCCTTCACCTGGACCCCTGCTGCCTTCTGCTTCGCGTTGATGTGATACACCTTAACTGGTGCTGTGATTTGGGGGGTTAAGGTTCATGCATCCCATTTGATGAGGATGTTGGGTATTTATGACCTTCCCATCTGCACCCCTCTCCCAGAAGTACAAAAAATATTAGAAGAACTTTGTTGTTAAGCAAGTTGAGTACCTGGAATACTGAAAAATGCACTCACAGCTTTATTCTGTCTTCCACTCGGTATGCGTGTAAATATTTGTGTGTAATTTCTCCATAGTGGTCAAGTTTCATCAAGAGAAGAAACAGATTAGAGAGGGTGAATTGGGATTGTATTGCAAGCTGAGACTTTTTGTGGGGTCTCTTGTCTCATTTTCCTCCAAAGTTCGAAGGTGTTAGAGAACAGGAGAATCCCAGCAGAATGGGCAAAATTTATGGAAAAGCAGTGTTTTTACTCTGCTGCCTGAACATTCTTTTGCACTAAATTCTGCATTTACTCAATTAACTTCTTGAATTTGGGTTATATTTCCCTTGCCTCCTACTTTGATGTTAAAAGTCTAATGGGCAAGATAAGTGCTGCATTTAACAAGCAATATCTGGTTGGAAACCTTCTGGACAAGATTTCTGCATGTTTTTGGGCAGCCAGGTTTTTAGGTCATAAAGAGTGTCTACAACAGAGGGTGTAGTCCACAACTTAGTGAAGAAGAAAGTATATGGTTATTAGTCTTCAAATGAGTTCCTGTAGCTGCTGTGGATTTCAGCTGTGTAAGAAACCCCTGTTTTGCATTCAGTCCAGTTGAACTAAAAGTAACAAAATTTCCCTCATATCGTTAGGCCTGTTTCTTTGGTGGGCTCTGTCTGAAAGGAGGCAAATGCTGTTTGCCTCTGGCAATAAGATCCAGTGGTATAGAGATGGGAGCAAGGAATCATATATAGTCTTCATTGTACTGGTGACAATTTCCCTTCAGTTTCCATATCTGCATAATAAGAATAAAGATAATGTATCTGTTGCTGAGATGGTTAGATTGTGTAAGGGGTAGTAAGTATTCCTGAACAGACCACAAAGGGACAAATATTTACATTATTGATGATTACAGAGAAATCTGTGTAAGCTGTCCGAAATGTCCGGACACTGTCTAGTCCCAATATTGAATGAAGGAAAAAGACTGAAAAGTCTTGTAATATAGACTTGTCTGAAACAGCCCAGGAGAGTTAAAATGGCAAGAGAGCTCTAGATCCTGACTTACTTTGCAAGCTACTGTTTTTAATAGTTTCTTATGTGACACTTGGCGTCTTGTTATAATTTTCTAGTCATCTGTTAATGGTGTTGGAAGCTTCAGTACCCTGCAAACCCCTACTGTCAGTAGAACATCCGCTTTAATAGATTGTGCTGTCCTACCAAATGACCAACATTGACTTAAGCTCTTAATGTGAAATCATTATGAAAAAAATGATAGGTCTAAACTTAAGGCTTGAGAATGAGAGGCATGGTGAGGTAAATTTCTGAGTGGTGTTATAGCTGTTCATGTAAAACTTTAGGTAGTGGTTCAGGCTGACTGTGATACCTGGTTCAGACTTGGCTACAGAAGTGCTGGGAGGTGAGTGGTGTTTTGTTGAAGTTCAGGTTTTTATTTGTCTATTTAGAAACATCTCTAGTACAAACTGTGGTTTTCCAAGAGTCCTGTTTGACAGAGAAATTTGTTGGTGTGATAGATCTTTTGCAAATAGGATCTTTATAGGAGTGTGCTTTATTGGCAAAGCTTTAATGCTCTTACAAAACCTTGTTTTGGCTGAGTCACTATTGTCACCAGATAAGGAATGTGTTTGGATAGGATCGTTTGGCTGGAGTCTTTGGGCAAAAAGAAATAGCATCAAGCCTGCTGGCATTTGGAAAAGGCAGTCTAAATGATATTAGAGATAACAAATCGATGAATGTCCTAAAACCCTGCAAAAACTTGTAGTGAAGATGTTCATGTTTTCCAGTTCTTCATTCATGTTAGAAACAAATTGAAAGAGCTGGTATAACATGGTCACTATGAGTTATTATTCCCAGCTTTCTGTCATCAACTATTTGAGACAGGTGAGGTTTTGTTTAGACAATAGTTCTATTTTAAACTGTCTATTTTTTTACTGTTTTTTTTGTCTATGTTTTGTTGGTTTTAAAACCAAGCAGCTTGGAAGGGGGAAAAGCCTAATGGTTGCTATGAAAAGTGTCTTTCATTTGATAAGAAAGGGAAATACCTGAAAATAGAATAGATTAAAGTTGTTAAAACTGTCTGTCTTAAAATATTGTTTTACTTTAAATTTTTCAAAATATTTTGGGACAAACTCCCATCATTTCTACTTCAGTGTAATCTGATTAGGTATCTCTGTGGGGATGTCTGTTAAATTTTTTTTGTGTACTGTCTGTTTTGCTCCATATTAGGCCATTGTCTACTAACAAGAGTGTATTTTTAACAGAAAAAATAACTTGATGTATACAGAATACATGAGATTGCACTTCAGGGTAGGATGTTGGAGAGATGTTGCTTTCACAGTCTATTTACTTTAAAGTTGTTTTCTCATTTTGCTATGGGACCTGGTTAAACTTGTGTAGTAAGACCTGAAACAGTATATTAATGAGATGTTTGGCCTGATTTCTGTAAGTATGCAGAGGTCAGGAATTCTTCAGCAGCAGCATGTATGAATTAAAATATTACGTAAGAAGGATTTATTTTTGGTTTCTTTTGGGTGGTTAAAACTAGCTACTGTAATACAGAATGCATTATTTTTTCTAGTAGTTCTGTTTCTGGTTTCTGAGGAATGGCTTATTTTCTTTTCTGCGTTTCTGGAGGGTTTGTGAGTTGGTACTGGGATAAGAATATCATTGGTCCTTTGGGCATATCACCTCAGTTTCACCTCTCTTGAGTTTTAGTGCTAATCCTTGGGCATGAAAGAATGGAAAAGCATCCTGGTACAGTAGAAAGCTTTTTAATAGTAAGCGACTGCTTAATAAGTTCCCATGTATGAAGACTGACGATGGACACATTTTAACTGGATTAAAGTGCAGTTTGTAAAAGAATCAAACTTTATTTATTTCTTTTAGTTCTCCAGCTGTTGCAGTCTTTCATTTGAGGTTTTTTTTTTCCTGAAGTGGTCAGAGCAGTGGATTAAGTGCAGTAGGTCAGAATAATAACTTTTAATAATCTCTTACAGCCTTAAATATAATTAGGTTACCATCCAGTGTGACTAACAGCTAGCAGTAAGCTAAAATGACAGAACTTAGGTTGTGCTTGGGAAGTCTATTAAAAACTTGTTTATATTCCCATAAAAGCTACAAAAAATTTCAGTGTTTGTAGCCCTAGATAGTGTAAGCGCATGACCTTTTCAGGGGATTGTACATACGGAAAGCAATGTCTACACCTGAAATGAAACCTTACTTCTGATCTCATTTCTTGCAGAATCTGCAGCAATCGAGGAGTCACACTGTGTTCAAGTTCAGAAGTGCTTTACACATGAAATCTACTGGCTCTCTAGCTGATTCTGCCCTGTCACCATCTCAACAGGTAGAGTGCTTTTGTGCCTGAGCCATGCAGCAAGTGTAGCTGTTCCTCGTGCGGTTGTCCTGTGTCAGTGTGTGGCCAAAGGCACATTGAGGTCTTTGGGTTTCTTCTCTGGGGAATGCGTCAAGGAAGCAAGAATGCATGGCAGATCTGTCACAAAAGTACTCTAAAGAAAAGCCTAGTAGTTTTGCTTTTGATTTTTAGCACTCCTTTAACTGAGTTTAACAGGGGTAGAAGAAAGTGTTCTGGCATTTCATCAGAGCTTCTATTCTAAAATGTAACAAACCCAGACATGTAGGGCATCAGTGGAAGGTCCACTTCAGTCAAAGCAGTGTTTTGCTTTGGGTCATTTTCCCCTTGAATTTTATTTTTTTCTTTTGGCTGCAGTGATTTGGGAGGAAGTAATCTCCGTGTGTTCTCTGAATGGTAGGAGGATGGTTTGCCACTAAGAAGAAAGGATATTTGGGGCAGGGGAAGACATGGAAAGATCTTCTTTATAAGGTTGGCATAAAAATGGTTGTGCTTCCCTGTAATTCTAGTACTCATTTTTTCTGCTGAAGTTAGAAATTTCTTTTCTTTGGTCTGTTTCTTTTGTGAGGTGGATAGGTAATTTTGATTTGTGCTTAAAAAAGCAGCTAGAATATATTCCTTTGATGGTAGACCACTGATAAAACTAGAATCTTTCCAGAAGTATGTGTCCCCTCAAGGTTCTTTTTCTTGCAGCAAAAAGCCATGTTTTGAGTGTAACCTTTTTGTGCCTCTTTCGTAGCTGTAGACTATCATAAGTCAAGTTCCATCCTACTTATATAGTAGTGTGGGCTTTAGTAATTGGAGCTCTTCTGATGTTTTCAGTGATTAACAATAAATTAATGTAGGCTCGTTCTAGTATGTTCAGTGTGTGTAGTCACTGCCAGGCAAGGAGGATGCTCTCGTCTTTGTTGTGGATGAATTTATGTTTGACAATCCAGTGAACACTCATCTATCCAACTGTTTTGAATATAGTTTTAGCTTCCCTGGTCTGCCTTGTTGTAACAGAAATCAGGGTTGTCCTGATGAACTTAGGGGTGGGGGACAGTAATTAGTATCTTGTAAGGTTGAGAATTTACGTTTGGCATCTGAAAGAGAAGCTCCTGACAGAAACCTGCATAAAAGATGGAAGATTGAGAAATACAGCTGTCATTTCTACAGTGTCCAAAACAAAAGGGAATTTTTTAGTATGGTTTGCATGTATTTGCTTGTGGGTGGATTTGGATGCTCCTGGGAGTTTAAACCTGTAGTACAGCTTGTGTGTCTCTAGTCTTCTACTTCCTTGAAGCAGTAATTTAAGAACCTGTTGGCTTATTCAGTTGAGTTTGATAGAAAAGTCTCAAAGGCAGTTGAGCTTTGTAGGTTTGGTGAATAAAAGGTGGCTGGGTAATGGAGGCCTCCAATAGCAGTAATGGTTGCTGTGATTTCCTGTCTTCTTGGCCCCAAAGAATTCATATAGGAGTGAGCTAGCAGGCTTTGGGTTTGATAATACTAAGTACAGTTTTTGTGGTATAGAAGAAAGTGAGAGCTCGCACTTGCAGCTGAAGCATTGTGTGAGTCTGAAACTCTTATTATGCTATTTTAATGTTTGTGTTACAACAGCAACTGGAAATCATGTGGCTGTAGCAGCTGGAATTTTAATCCTTTTAATTATGACAGATTTTCAAAGCATGTTCTGGCTGATTTGGTCAGCTGACTGTATAGTATGTACAATAACATCAAGTGATTGCACAAATTCTGAGAGCAGTGGTCACCTCACTGGAACGGGATGTATTTTTAGGTTTCTCTGCTAGTAACAGTCAAGTGTGTGTACTTAGGCACCCTGAACTGAAGGAACTAAAGCTGGTTGCTGACACTACTCTATTAGAAAAGGACAGCTGTTCGTTCTTGCTGTAGTCATTGATCTGACAGTCTTCTGACCATATTGTGCAAGGAACACAGTGAGATATAAACACTGTAAATATTATTGGTACATGTTTTAATGACAGGTATTTTTCTTTAGGTCAGCAATGACATTCGTTGTTAGCCCTTTCAATAGCCTTTGCTGTTTTAGAGGAAGTGAAAGGACTTTTATCTATGTTACCTCCAGCGGGAATTTTCTTTATCTCTCCTTTACTCAACAAGTTTTTATCCTTACAAGGCAATATTTGGGAAGAGGGTGGTTCTTCTTCTCAGTATAGTACTAATGATATATTGGTTATGGTTCTTTAATGGGAAATTATTCATTTGTGAATGCCCTTAATCTATGAATGAAAGAGGTGCTAAGTTCTGTGGTTTACAAAGTTAACTTACAAAATAGAGTGAGTCATGGCCATTTGTTGATTAATCAGTGTGCTAATTCTTGAGGTCTTGTCCATTTGTTTCACCAGTTTGATAGGGTCATTTGTTTTTTTTCCTTTGGACTTAATTTGCAGTTTAAGAATGGAATTATATCAGAAGCCTTAAGTAGTTCAAGCAGTCCAGGAACTCCTGACTGTGCAAAACAGCTGTTGAGTTTGAAGCTCAAGTATTAAAATTAAAAAATGCATAAAAAGACATTTAATACATTTAAAGAGACTTTGTAGTAACCTATAAATAAAATGTGACATTCTGACTAAATTGAAGTTTTGCAGCAGTTGCTGAGGAGTTAAGGCTTGTAAGCAGAACACAGAATTTTAGTGAATGTTCTGCTGAAGGTCTACTGATGTCTGAAGATATTTTAAATTATATATTTAGATAATGAGACAAAGGATTTGAATTTTAAGATAAATGGCAGCTAATAACAGGCTTCTTGGTGACCAGTAAAATTCCTATTTGTCGAAACTGAGAGAATAAGTTACTTCAGCTATTTAATCACTTCTGTGCGTAACTGTTTCTTGATGAAAACAACCTGAAGCATCTGTTATAGAACAAAATAGCATCTAGCTATTGATGAGACTTGGGATTTTTGTGTCAGCTTTGGCTTTCATACACTATCTGTTAGTGATATTTGATGTTTTCACCAGGTTTTATTTCCTTCTTACTTTGAAATGTCATATACTTACATGAAATAATAAAGTTTTGAATATTAGGTTATGTGTGAAAGGAGTTCAGGAGCCTGAGAAAAGCCAGTATCATTGTGCAACTCAGGTTTCACAATCTGACTTTTAAAGACCAAGATAGTGTGCTGGGGAGGAGGATGTTTTACTGTCTTAATAGAATGTTCTGTTTAAGCTCATGCTATTTAAAGATAGTATTTAATGATGGTTGACTAATTTAGGGTATGTCTACAGAAATGGTCCAGGTAAACACGAGCTCAGTTTGACTGTGTTTTGAGCTGCTGCATGTGGGCCAGCTTTGGCCTCGAAGCAGTGGAATAGTGCTGGCTTAGCAGTGTGTGCTATTTTTCCAACATAATAGGCATATGTCCCCTTTCTGGGTTAAGTGAAGGTGGCTCCTCTGCCTTGCTCAGAATCAGTAAAATTTTGGCCCAGATTGCTGTCATGTGACACATCTAGACACGATCTGATGGTATTGATGTGAAATTCGCACTGAAGTCCAAGTGTCCCAGTTGGTACGGAATGGGCTGCAGGCACCCATGAGGCTCTGGAATGGATGTGTGCCTCCACCCGCTCTACGCGCCCGGGCTGTGCCCAGCGCGGAGCCGTGCGGCGGCAGCACACAGGGCAGCCCAGGCCTGCCCTCACTGCTGTGGTGCAATACGCCCGCTCCTGTGGGCGTCCTCTGAGTCTTGACAGCACTACTTGCCAGGCTGCTGTCAGACCGTACCCAGCTTTTCCACCCCGTGGGTAGAGGGCATTGGCAGCTCATGACATGAGTGCCCTCTTTTCACCTGGGATACTGTCAAGTGGATGGTGAAGCTGCGTGATAGGGTGAGAGCATCTCTAACACCCGCAGTGAGGTGAGGCAGAAGTCATCTCGGTTACCGTCACGGGCAGGTGTGACCCGTGCAGCTGAGCCCAGTTAGCAACACACTGTCCCGTCTTGAGTCATAGGTACTCCTCCCCCTAATGCACCTGCATGCTGCTCTCCAAATGGCTCGCCTCTCGCCAGCTTGAAGTGAGCAGGCTGTTGCTTTATGGGAGCAGGACTCTGTGTAGATAGACGAAGCAGGGGCTGGGCTCTCTAAAGGCCCTGGCATTATAAACTAGCAATTGTCTTTTTCAGTGCTATTTCCATTTTGTCTTACGCACTTTAAAATACACACATAACCTGAGAGCTTCCTTTTGATCTCTGCTCACCTGTTGGCTTGAGGTGAAGTTGTTTGGTTTCAGTAGTGATGGAAATTTCTGAGATTTTCTTTGGTCTAGCCACAGGACGCAGTATTTGGCAAGAATTACTCAGAGAGGGAAGAACCAGAAATATCTTCAGATAAGTCAAATAATTTTTTCATTCTTTACTGAACATGTTTCATCTCTTTGTAGTAGATGCTATCTGACTTAATTTGCAAGTTGAAAGCAGGTTGTGTGCCAGAGAGGTTTGCAAGAATGTGGAGCACTCAGTCACTGTGTCCAGTGACTGATACATTTGACAATTTATTTGAAACTTACTGTTACTCAGTATATAAATGCTAAGGTATGGTGGGGGAAATTCAGCTGTGTTTTGCCTGCTAAGTGTAGCACATATGTTTTTTTGTTAAAAGTGTTCAGGAGAGTGGGTGGCTAAAATATTTAAGTTACCCATATTACAACGGATGGGGGATGAGCACTGATTGCTGCTGAAAGTTGGCATGAATTTCAAAGCGTTATAAAAGAATACAAGTGAGTGAAGTGTCACACAGATTTCTATTTAAATGCTTTATATTATTTAAAGTCGAGTGTCTAAAAGGCACTTTTGTTTCCTTTTACCTTCAGTTTGAAGAGAAGGAGTGATACTAAGCAGTTTGTTTTCAATAGTTTAGAGTAATTTTAATTCAAGAAGGTTTAATTCATTAAAACTGAAGTGTTTAGTCTAAAGACAATGTGTGAGAGCACTTGTTAGCAGAATAAGGAACCATTTTTATTAATCTTAAATTCCTTGAGCATTTTATATCTCAAGAAAATTGCTAGAGGGTGAGGAGTAAGGAAAAGATGGAACTGAGCAATATATTTTTGAAACGGTATTTTTGAGATCTGGCTCGGTGCAAGTCATTCTGTGATACCTCTGAACTTTAATCCCTACTGGTATCACTTTAGAGGAGTTTGTAAGAGCATAGGGGAGAGCATGGTAACTTGTGTGGGCCTGCACTCCAGCTAGAGAGCAGTTCCAGACTTTCTCAAAGTAGGATACAAAGGCACAAAGTTTACTCTTTTTTTTTTTTCTTTTTTCTCTCTTTTTAGTTTATTTTTGCATGCTACAACAAAGAATTGAATTTTTTTTTGGTGTCAATGTGCTGTTATAGATTGCACCATGGATATATATGTGTTTTGATTTTCATTGCTGTTTGGCCTTGTTATGTAGAGTTGTTGATATCGTTACACTTTGAATTGCTGGTATTTTGATCAGAGTGGCCATAGGACATATTAAAATATTACTTTTTGTGGATTGAACTGGACATATAGAAAGGACAATGCTGGCAACTTAAATTTTATGTAAATGTTTCCAGTGAAATAAAAGGACTTATTTAATGTGTAGTATAATTATGTAATATAATTGCTACCCTTGTACAGCAACGACTGTAGAAAATAAAGGGAGAGGCTATAGGCTATAGATGAAGAAAAGGATTGAAGAGCTGTTGTAAAGGACTGCAATCTGTCAGAAGCACGGAGTGGGGAGAGAATGGGACATGACAGGGAATTGAGATACTCACTGAAGGCTGCAGATTGCCTTAAACAGAACTGCAAGAGGGTGTCAGCAGCTTAGGTGGTAGCAGGCAGCCTGGGGAACAGGCTCTGTTTAATTTAGACAATTGGACGTGAGGTTGAATCTGGATTCCTTTATTTTGTTTCTGTGCAATTGTATCATTTATGATTTTAGGTAGTAGGCTATATAGTCAAAGGTCATGCTTTGTTTTTCATGGAATGATCTATTTGCAATGGGCAGGGAAAAAGGGCTAGTCCAGAGTGAAGGATTATACAACATTTTTACTTAAGTGGCATATATTAGACCTGGTAAATAAATGCATAGACTGTGTTCTGAATTCTGATACAAATGTGTATTTTTAATTTTCAGATGAACTTTTAAGCACCATTTCTTTGAAATAAGGTGTTACATACTTGTTTTCTTAAAATGTCTACTGACCAAGGACGCAAAGCTGCAAATAGTAGCTAGTAAATATTAACAGTATTGAGTTAATATTCATTCTATGCTGTTGTCTCCTTTCTCTTTACTCAGAATTGGATTTACAATCATGGAGGAACATCAGCAACACTTACACTGTGTGAACTGTGTCAGCCGTCGTTGTATGACCAGACCAGAGCCGGGCATTTCCTGTGATTTGATTGGCTGCCCCTTGGTTTGTGGAGCAGTTTTTCACTCCTGTAAAGCCGAGGAACATCGCATGTTATGTCCACTTGAAAGAGTGCCTTGTTTGAATAGTGGCTTTGGATGTCCCTTCATAGTAGCCCGAAATAAAATTGCTGATCATCTAGAAGTTTGTCCTGCAAGTGTGGTATGTTGTACCATGGAGTGGAATAGATGGCCAGTCAGTTATGCTGACCGAAAATCTTACGAAAACCTGAGT
Organism: Mystacornis crossleyi; assembly: GCA_013400655.1. NCBI lineage: Eukaryota > Metazoa > Chordata > Aves > Passeriformes > Timaliidae > Mystacornis > Mystacornis crossleyi. The sequence continues at coordinate 59,075 of VYZQ01057540.1, forward strand.
AAAGATGTTGATGAAGTGGAGCAGCTAGATATGGCTTTAGCTCTTCAAGACCAGCGCATGTTATTAGAATCACTTAAAGTAGCAACTATGATGTCAAAAGCAGGTGATCAAATACCAGAATCCAGAGAGCAAACCTCTGTCAAATCAAGTGCCCCTGATACAGTGCATACCAATGGTTTGATGCCTGTAGATGAAGAGTCCTATGGTGCGCTTTATCAAGCTACTGTAGAAACAACAAGGAGTTTAGCTGCTGCTCTGGATATCCTGAACACTGCTACAAGGGACATTGGTATGTTAAGTTCAAACCTCTGCATTTCACCACATGAAATGAAAGAAGATCCCAAGATTAAAGAACAAGCTTCTAGTGGCATTATTCAGGATAAAAAGTCTGACTCTGAAAATCCAGATGAAAATATAGGAGCAGTTGGGGGAATTAACTTTGATAGCCTGAGTCAAAATTCACAAATGGAGCAAAACGGTTCTAGTGATATTTGTTGTGATGTAGTGCAAAACCATGACTTAAATCTAAACCTCAGTAACTCCTCACTTTTGTGTAATGGCTTTCATGTAGAAAATGAATGTTCAAAGGTGTTGGACCACAGTGAAGATCTTGGTGTATCTAATTCAAAGCCGTCCAGTGTAGCAAATGGTGAATGTGCTGCATCTCATGACGATGAAGCATTACAGTCTTGCAGCTCCTTCCCTGTAACAGCACAAGTTGAAGTAATATCAGCTGATCACTTAGTTAATGGCAATGTTAATCATGTACTACTTCCCCATAATGCCAATGAAGAAGAAATGTTAGAGAGACAAGTGGAGCAAGAAAGATTGAGAAATATAGATGCTTTTTCACTTTTACGGCATCGATCGTACAGATTCCTTGTTAACCACTACTGGTCAACACCAAAAGAAGACAAAGCTGTTGATACGTCAGATTTGGAAATAACAGAAGATCCTATGGGTCTTCAGGGAATTGATTTAATCACTGCAGCTCTGTTGTTTTGCCTAGGAGACTCTCCCGGAGGTAGGGGGATATCAGAAAGTCGCGCTGTCGACGTGTATCATGTTGACTTTGGGACCCAGACATTTTCTCTCCCATCTGCTATACTGGCCACAAATACAATGGTGGGGGAAATAGCTTCAGCTTCTGCATGTGATCATGCCAACCCACAGCTCTCAAATCCGAGTCCATTCCAGACCCTTGGATTGGATTTGGTATTGGAATATGTGGCTAGATACCAAACAAAACAGCGTTCAATGTTTACATTTGTTTGTGGACAGTTGTTTAGAAGGAATGAATTTTCATCGCATTTTAAGAATGTACATGGAGACATTCATGCTGGCCTTAATGGCTGGATGGAGCAGAGGTGTCCTTTGGCATATTATGGGTGTACATATTCTCAACGAAGGTTTTGCCCTTCAACACAAGGGGCAAAAATTATTCATGACCGCCACTTACGGTCCTTTGGAGTTCAGCCTTGTATATCCACAGTATTAGTAGAACCAGCAAAAAGCTGCTTAATTGGACTACACAATGACCATCTGAGTAGTCTACCTTTTGAGGTGCTGCAGCACATTGCTAGCTTTCTAGATGGCTTTAGTTTATGTCAGCTTTCAAGAGTGTCACGTTTAATGAGAGATGTGTGTGGAAGCTTGCTTCAAGCACGTGGAATGGTGATACTGCTTTGGGAGAAGAGAAAGTACCCAGAAGGAAGTTCTTGGCAGGTAAAAGAAAAGGTAAGTTTTGGGGTTTTTTTATTTTGAAGGTGAAAGGGAGAGTATTGCATTGGTCCTGTTTCTGCTTTTTCTCTTAATATTATATCTGTTACTACTGGATTTTGGTATAACAACCCTTCAAGAAAGAGATCGTTGTATAGAAAAAGTGAAAATTGCTGTAGGTTGTCTCAGTCTTCTCCACACTTGGAGAAGTAGAAGTAGACTCTGTCTAGTTTTGGCTGGATGTAAGTAAATCAACTTCTGTTTTTTCCAATATTATGAAATGTTAAAAAATTACTTCATGATTCACTTTAAGATCAATATTCCATAGAAGTGGGAAAGCTGCCTACAAAGTTTGCTTTTCTTGTCTGTGTAGTGTTTACAGCAATTTTTTATCAAACCTGTTGAGATCCTATCTATTGCCTTGGTAATAAGTGCCTTAAATACTGAAATAATTTAAAACCTCTGGATGACATTTCTGTAATACAGTTTTTACCATTTTCCCCACCCCAAACTGCAGAGTATTTGCAACACTCATTTGGAATTGCAGAAGCTGATAAGAAATGAATGGTTGTGATTGGTCTTACAATACCTTGTCATTTAACTTCTAATTGTATCTATTTTGTAGGCACAAAAATTATTACCTTTGTTTCTTCCCCGTGTTCAGAGTTGTCTTGGAGTCTGAATCAGCCTGGGACTGACAGTGCTAAATTCTGTATAGTATATTTTTGTCATGGTGATTTTTAGTGTGATTTATAGACAACATTGCCTGAAAGTTTTATAGTACAAAGGTGTAATTTCTTGCTCTGAGTTCAGGTATCTTAAAACATTGTGAACCTAAGTGCAGCTTATTTTCTAGGTTTGGCGCTTCAGCACAGCCTTCTGTACTGTAAATGAGTGGAAGTTTGCTGACATCGTGAGCATGGCTGACCACTTGAAGAAGTGTAGCTACAATGCTGTGGAGAGAAGAGAGGAGGCTGTTCCACTGCCGTGTATGTGTGTGACGCGAGAGCTCACGAAGGAGGGACGTTCACTGCGCTCTGTTTTGAAACCAGTACTTTGAGTATTGCAGCCACTCCAATTGCACATACACTCAAGCACCTGATATAACCTCGGTAATATTACGAGACACTTTATTAATGTACTAAAGATACTTTCTAGCTAAATCTACTCTGTCACTATGTATATAAGGTTTGAAGTGACATTTATTTTTTATAATACTGTTTAGCTGGAAAGTAATGAAAGTTGCCTTAATGTTTGAAAAATTCGGAACTTGCTGGACAGGGTAGTTTTATCTAACTTATATAATTTAAGAACAAAATCCTAAGGTGTGTTTCCTGATTCACTGGTGCCCACGTTGCTGTTGACTGATAACATTTCAAAAATGGCCTCTAAATGGTATCCACATTTGGATAGGAAACACTGAATTGTAGTGAGAGAAAAGTCCTGTCCAAATACTGTACCTTCTGTATCTGGTCTATTTTTTTTTTAACAAATTATAATCCAAATATTTGAAAGATAAGGATGAATTCAAAACTTTATAATTGATGTCTGAAACACAGCTTTTAAGCACATGTTTTCTCATGAAATCAGTGTTCTACTGCTCTTCCTAGTTAACAGGTCATCTAGGATCAGCTTTTTTTTTAAGAAAAGGTTTTTTAGGAATGATCTAAGTGAACTCAGATTTACAGCAGCTTAATTTTTAGTACAACTTTGTTTTGACATGTCAACAATTGCTGTTTTTCTTCTGAACTCTTTAACAGTTGTTTTACTTCTGGGAGCAAAACTTTTAGAGCTAAAACCATGGAATACTACTTTTTACTCTCGCACCTACAATGATATCAATGTCAAATGTTCAGAAAATTTTTCCTTGTCCTGCAGTTGGCTGAGGGTTAAATTGCTTGAGCAGTCAGAAATTCAAAGTATGTGATGAACAGTTATGAATTTATAATGCAGCTAATGAAAGGGCTTTACTTGTTCTATGGTATTGTGAGATGTATTGTCTCCTTTTCTGTTAATTTGTCTATAAAAATGCTGCTTTTTTAAGGAGCATTTTAAATTACTGGTATGTATAGCAAATGTATCATCTTCATAAGATGAGACATGATTTGTTAATTGCATAAGGCATATCAGAAATGTTATGCTAAACCACATTTGTTAAACCAATAACTTCAATTTGCTTCCAGTCTTCCATAAAAAAAGATCTTACAAAGCATTTGTGAACAGAGAATACATGCTATGAAAAATGGCCTGGTATAGCAAAACTGTAATAACTTGAACTGACTTTCCAACTTGTTTGTATTACTGTCGGTGTCTCTAGCCTGTTGCACATAGCAACTGTGCCACAAAGCTAAAACAGAAACAGACCAGAGCTTGGAACAATGAAATACAGTACCTATTTCCATTATAGGAAAAAAAAGAGATTAGTAAGGAGGAGATGTTTACAAAAATGGCTAAATTTATTACTTGTAATTTCTGTACCGGACACTTGTTTATGGCTAGTCTGGCTGCAGTTCACAACTTTGGTATCTGTGCATTTCCCATTCTGGATTCAGTCCAGCTAAACATTCACTGCCTTTTTTCTATTCGGAGTGCTACAGGTGCCCAGAAAAAAAAAATCTAGTTCTTCAGTGCCATGAGTTGAAATTATAAGAGCTCAAATAGGAGCTTTGCCTGGATCTTCAAACTGCATGTTCTCGTTCCACGACTTCTCTTCTTTGTTATTTGAAGAGAAGAAAGGAGTAAACCCTCTACAGAANTATGAGAATCCAGAGCTATTAAAATATCAATGTTGTAAACAACATCTCTGCCTTGTAAACTGCTCCAAATGCAGGAATACAGTATACTTAGGATTAAAAAAAAATTTTTTACACTGCTATGCAGTTTGCAAAACGTCTATGGTGTATAGTCAGTCAATCAAAATGTGACTTGTTCACATTTGCCCTTGAATTTTAAAAATGTCGTATCCCTTTCCTGGTACATGTTCCGTACAGCATATATAGACAGCTGTTCCAGTCTTTCTTTTACTTGATACCCCATTGCTACTTTGTTTAAAATATTATGTTTTCAGTCATTATGCAATATTTTTTTTCAATGTCTGTTGAAATCCTAATAAAACTTTTGGAGTTTCTCTTTTAGTATGACTATTTTCTTTAAAGCTTATCCCCAGCCTTCTTGTGTTCAAGCATGGTGCTCAGTGTCTGCTTACAGGATTCCAGTAAGTACTCAAAAAATAAAAGTCACATACAGGAAACTATTTACAAACATTCCATAATTTGGAAGTGATTAATATTTATACACATTCATTTCAGTATGAAGACTGGTCATTCCTCTTTATATTATCTACCCATTTCTATTGCATTGGTCTATTTTGCAGCATAGACTTTCTTCCACAATTAAAGATTTGAGTACATAACATTGAAGATACATAGTAGCTTGTAGATTTGTTCTAACTGATTTTTCTGAATAATAAATTGGAAAGATTATCTGATCAATATGATATGCTGCTGGTTTGCAAAGAACATTTTCAGTGTGTTGTTTCATGAGTAAAGTTTTCTGTAGAAAGTTGTTGGTTAGAATAGTACAGAAACAAAAATTTAGGGTGTTTAGATAATTGTTTCAGATTGCTTATGGAATGGCAAAACATAAAATATCATTAAAATAGACCAATGCAATAG
>VYZQ01057540.1:70027-82846 GCA_013400655.1 Mystacornis crossleyi
GCTCTTCAGCAGGAAAATCTGTAGCTCTCTGCTTTTCTTTTATTATCTGTTAGTCACTCTCAGTAAGCTGAAAGGTAAGGGGGTGATGAAATGTCAGGAATTAAAGCTAATTTATTCTACTAATAGCGTGGTTGAAGTGGGTGAGCACTCTGTGAAAACATTAAAGAGAGTCTGAAAAACACTAAGCAGCAGCTGTGAGAGAAGAGTGACAAAAATATTAGAGAAACAGCCCTGCAGATACAAAGGGTCAGGGGGAAGAGGTCTCTGATGTGGGAATACAGATTCCCCTGCAACCTGTGGAGAAGACCATGGTATCTCAGGTCATTCCTCTGCCCCATGGAGGACTGCAGAGGAGCAGGTATCAGCTCTGCAGCTAGTGAAGGACCCCATGTGGGGTGTAGGTGGACCTGCCTTGAGGGAAGCTGAAGTTTGTGGGAAGCCCCCACAGGAGCAGGCTTCTGGCAGGAGACTCTGCCCATGGAAGGGAGTCCATGCTGGAGCAGGTTTTGTGGCTACTACATTTCTACTACATTAACTAGTCCCAGAATAACACACAAAAACCTGTATGAATTAGTTATCTTATGTAGAGATGTGGTAAATAAGGTTGGCCAGAACATCCATAGATGAAATAAAATGTAACAAATCATTGAAATAGGTGGAGAATATGAAATCATTTATGTTTTTGACAGTTAAGATAAATTGTAACTGGTCTTGAATTTTGCTCTGACCAGGGGTATGCTCTCAGCAAAAGTGGGTTTAAAAACCACTANTGGAGGACTGCAGAGGAGCAGGTATCAGCTCTGCAGCTAGTGAAGGACCCCATGTGGGGTGTAGGTGGACCTGTCTTGAGGGAAGCTGAAGTTTGTGGGAAGCCCCCAGAGGAGCAGGCTTCTGGCAGGAGATTCCGCCAATGGAAGGGAGTCCATGCTGAAGCAGGTTTTGTGGCTACTACATTTCTACTACATTAACTAGTCCCAGAATAACACACAAAAACCTGTATGAATTAGTTATCTTATGTAGAGATGTGGTAAATAAGGTTGGCCAGAACATCCATAGATGAAATAAAATGTAACAAATCATTGAAATAGGTGGAGAATATGGAATCATTTATGTTTTTGACAGTTAAGATAAATTGTAACTGGTCTTGAATTTTGCCCTGACCAGGGGTATGCTCTCAGCAAAAGTGGGTTTAAAAACCACTACTCTAAAGATAGGGCAAAGCCTGCTCTTGGAATATTCTGTTTGAATTTTAAGCCACTCTTGGTTGACAACAGAAATTGAACAACTTTCTGTTAACCATGATACTTAGTGAGAACAACACACGAAGTGAATTAGTATTCCCTGGCAGCTGTGGTGACCTACCAGAGCTCAGGGAAAAGTTAATAAGTGGCCAACTGATGCATGCTATGCAACTTCAGATCTTGAGCAAAGTACCTTATGGTTGCATGAAGATCATATGAGCATGTTTTTCTTCCATATTTTGACCAGATTAGAGTGACTACTTGTATCCATGGAAGTGAAGTTTTAGAGTTGTGCTCAAGCTGAAAGTATCATGGGGATCATTATCTGGGGACTCGCTGATGGTAAGGGTAAATGGCCCCCAGATACCTGTGACCACACAGCTTGTAATTGCAAATGAACTTACCCATAATGCAACTTGTGTAAGGAAAAAAGAAAAATCACTATTTATTGCTATATGATGTAGTCACATCATATAGTCATATAGATGTAGTCACATTTAAGTGAAGTGAGATGCTAAAGCTGTATGACTAGTCTAATTCTTTGAAATCCATGTAGAGTTAATTTTATGCTTAGTTGGATCAATGTATCGAATGAGTTGGTTTCTATCTCCTTGAATTTATGCAGGTAATAACAAAGATGTGCTACAGCAAAGCAAATACTAATAAACACAGAATAATAAATGTAAAATAAAACCACGCATTCTCTAGTGGTATGGACAGAGACCTTAGCAGAACTTAGGAAAGACTACCAGTAACTTGTGAAAAGTGATACCACATGGATTTATTATGTAAATAACAACTTTTCACAGATTTTTGAGTGGTTTTGGTCTCAGTAGAACAATCTGAAGTTTGTTAGCTTATGTGTTATACATATTCATGGCATAGATGTTTGTATATATTCATGTTCTGTCATATGAAAACACCATTACTAAATTTACATAAAGAGGTGTTTGTGGGGAAATGAGTGGATTCATTTGACTTCCATGCAATTTTCAGGCTGTTCTAATCCAGGTCACATGGGTTGCTGCTTATAATACATCTCAGTTCTAAACCAAAGTACTAACTCTCCAGGTCTGAAATAAGCCCCTCTAGGTAATAATGTGCCATTCATCCATCACTCTAGTCCATTGCCATGAAACAATTGAGTCGCTTTCCCTTTTATAGGTCTCTAGTCGATGACATGTCCCTAAAGAAAAAGCTGTTATATTTGCAAGCATTTCTGAATGGCAGAGAATTGCAATTTTCAAAAAAAAATGTATATAGTACCCAAATCAGTAGATGAAGTTCAATAGTCCACTTTACATTCTGAGCTGATTGTTTGTGAGCTTTCATGAAATCCACAGAGCTTTGCAAAAAACATGGCTGAGGGAAGCAGTAGAAAAAGGATCAGTCTCTCTTGGTGTCTGCATAGTTCAGAGAACAGCTTCTTTGCAATATGCCCCTTTTTCTTAATTTCTTGTATTTTCTTGGCATTGTTCCAAAAATAATAATATCCCACCGGCTGCTTCCACTGAGACTTTTAATCTGCAGTCATACTAGTGTAAATTATGTATGTAAAAGACCATTTTGCATAGCTTTATAAACAGCAATTTTATTTTCATAAAATCTCAAGTTAAAACTTGCACCTATGTTAAATACCCATGGCTTAAAATAGATGGTCTGAAAGCACAGAAAATGAAATATATGTTTCCAGACATATCCTTTATGTGGTGATAAAATCAAAGGAGGATATGGATTTATCTGTTACCTCTCATAAAATCTTAGCTTTTGACTTCCAAACAAAAATGGTTTTGCTAAAGTCACTGTGAATTTTTCTACTAGCAAATGAAGGCACTGACAGTCAGTGCTTTTTATTTCATGCTTTTTAAATATGAAGAAAGAAAAACCTGCCTTCTGAGGTTTAGTGTTTAACAATGTTAGAGAATCTCATTTGAGTAAGATTGGTTTAACTTTCCCTCCAAAGACATGGAGACCAGAATGATACAAATACTGGTTTGTCTCTCTCCTTAAAAATATTAAAAGGAAAAGCATTAGAAGGCAGATAATTGAGTTGTTACAACACAATATGCCACCTTGGCTCAGTTACTTTTGGAGGCAAATACTGATGAGCCCAGCTCTTGCAGTGTTAGATCTAAAAAAGTCTTAAGTCTCGTGCTTGTTTGACATAGGATCTTCCTGGAATCAAATACTGATGTTGCTGTGCTGCAGATGGTTTTATACAGATGTGAATAGGTCTGTGATTGCCACCTCTCCTGCAGTGCATGGCTTTGAGCATGCTGTAGCATGGATTGTTCCACTGGTTACACATGGAAACAGGCTTGATTTATTTTTTTTTTAATTGACGCTGGTAACTTGCCAGACTGTTTACTTCCAACCCCCAGGAGGAGACTTGGAGACAAACAAGTATGTGCAGTGACTAAGGGAGCATAGAGATCAACATGCAAATATTAAATGTGCCTTTTGTGTGCATTATCACTCTTTAGAAATAGAGTTGAAGAAAACCCTGTCAATTATTTTAGCTTATTATTTTATATTGATAGAATTTATGTAGTTTGAAAGCAATGTGTGTACAGCTGAAAGCAAGGTAATTCAGAAAGCAAAGGTAATAAGACAAATGCTCTGTTATACTTGGAACCCCGAGTCAATACCTCACGTAATACACTCTTGTTCCTGGTGATGAGGAACTGTGCAATAACACTGGTTATATTCTTTAGGCCAGGAGTGATATGCTCAGAATTTCTGATTATGGAAGCAACAGATTGAGTTATTCCACCACAGTCTTTGCAAAATGCTGAAGGATATTTTATTTTATGTGTCATTTAATGCAGTTCAGGGTAGTGAACACTAACAATATCAGTATCAATGATCACTAAGGTAAAAAAGTTATTTTATTTGCATAGTCATACTTAGAGTCAAAATGAAAATGCAGAGCTTAATTGTTGCTTTCCGTTTAAATCATTTAAAATGTGGATGCTTCCAAAGGAAATCTAATAGTGGTACATCAAGTACCACTATTCAATTCACTGTGCTGCTCCTGTCAATCCAGACCGGCCATCATGCCAGTCTAACAGCTGTATTCCCTTTGCCTTTTCTTCCTTAGAAACATTTTAGCCACTGGGATAGCTGTATTTGGTAATAAATTAAAAATACTCATAAATGTGTGCAGTGTAAAAAACCTGTTCTTTAAATGAGATTAGGTTCCTGAGAACTTGGAACATGATATTCTAGTACGTGCTACAAAGAATTGTTAGTTGGCTGATGGGAACTCAAAAGTGCTTGAAGTTTGCATGGAACTACATGTTCCAACAATTCCTATAATAAGTATATCTTTTAAAATTCCATTTCATTGTTTTATGGGTAGGAACCTAAAATGTGAGAGATCAGATCAGGATTTATTCTACAAGTTTCACAGACAAGGATTTTGCTATCAAGCAAAAACTAATTCTGATAACTTAAGAAAATAATTCCACTTAACTGGAATTTGAGGTCATGAGTGTAATACCTGAGAATAACGCAATTTTGCCCAAATTAATGCCTGCTATTAATATATGAATTTGTTAACTTTTCTATTTAGGTTTATCTCAGAATAGGAAAGGCATTTGACAACAATACTTTATATAGCACTAAGCCTTAAAGATCTTGGCTTGAGAATTTGTGTTTACGGAAGAGTGCAGATTACTTAATGTATAAAGGTAAACCAAGAAGGAATCTCTAAGAATTAGATCTCAGTGCTATTTCTCAGTAAACTTAAAATGACTTTAAAGGGAGCAGGTGTAAGAAGTTTCAGATGGCTTGTATAATTATAGTTTTCATTCAGTAAGGAATAAAAAGTACGCAGTGATAAAGATAATGTAATTTGAAACTTCAAGTGTTCTCATAGCTGTTCAAGACAATGTGTAATTCAAGTGTAGCTCTACATGGAGCATGGAGAATATTTGAAGCGTGTGCTGTGCTTCAAAGGCTGTTGTAATACTGTTCCTTAACATGACTGATCTGGTTTTGGGCTCATCTTCAAGATCCGTTATTCCTTCAAAACAGGTGAAGAAAAAACCAAGTGGTCAGCCTCTGACTTAGGGGCCAGGTACAGCTCTTGAGTACCCAGCTGTGGTTTCTGTGGCATTACCTTGAGGGATGGCTGTGCTAATGGGGGGGCATCTGTGTGAGAACTTGAGCTCAAGTGGAAACAAGTTACTATGGTACACAGCAACATACACACACCAAATTAAGTAGCAGGAGTCCCCTGTCTATGATCTAGTCTGCAAAGTATGTCATACACATCTGGTTCTTGGCTGCAAGCTGTTGCCATGGCCTGTGGAAGGTTGCTAAGTTGCAGGCTGTTTACACTCTCATTCTAGACTGCAATTCCTATTTCCAAGGGTTTCTTTATATCTGGATGAAAGTAGTGTTTGTTTCTCAGCAAGGATTATTTGTGGGCCTGGTAAGTGAATTTAGGGAAGCTTGCCAAATCAGCCAAAATAAAGTTTCTTTAAAATAAAGAGATGTGCAATGGAAAATTTGGTAAATACGTGAAACCAAGAAGCAGCAGCAGCAATGTGTTTTATTGATGCAGTGATACAGCAACAGACTCATATATGGAAAGAAGATAAGCGAGCAGATACTCTGTATGCTGTTATACACTTCAGCATTAAATCTTTTGTTTTATTAGATTTGGCTGGTGATATAACCTCTTCTTATTTTTCGTGTGTGGTGGGACTATTGGGTAGGGAGCAGGGTGGTTTATGAATTTTTTTTTTTTATTTCTGGTGCCACTTTTCCTAGACCTTAAAAATAATGTGTTGCTCTAAAGATAACTTCTGGATTTATTTTTTGATCCAGTTTAAGTCTAAGGAAAAGGCTTTAAGTGATTTTTACTTTTTTATTTTAATTAGAAAAATAAATTGATTGGTAGGGTCAGTAACCAGTAAGTTTGATTTCTTGTACTATGAGGAGCATATAATAACCACTGAGAATTGTATACTTTAATAAATAATTGTTTCTATATTTCATCATTTTCTGTTCCCTCTTCTGATATAGGGCCGCAGCTTGAAGGATAATATCCTTCAGTTTGTGTTTGCTTAATTTTTTAAAAAACAGTAAAGGTTTCTCTTTACTGTTCCAAACAGCTTTTGTTCCAAAGCCGTTTTAATCATTATACAATAAAATGGTTCTGTTTCTAACTTACCTAAAATCTAGTCAGACTTTTCAGCAAGACTACAATTGTTTTGTAGGCTGTGTGTTACATTGCAGTCAGCTTTGGAGCTAGAAACATACTGCTTAAGCACACAGTGAGGAGAAAGTTTTCTTGTTGAACTTCCTTTCCCATGGTTGCTTCTCTCACCTTTTACTCAACAGCTAATGCTGTGTGTGAGTTCCTGAAATTTTGTTGGTCATACATAAAACAGTTGCAATTAAAAAGTCTGCATAATGAAAGGTAAACAATTAAATTTTTCTTAAAATGGTCCCAGGAGTATAATATGCAAGAACTTTCTATCAATCAGAAATTTGTTGGGGATCCCAAGAATACTGCAACCCTGCACAGGTACAAAGGGTGCATTAGACTGGAGCACAGTTACTAGGATCTGTGAGCATCAGCTTTTGAAAGTGGAAGTATTTATTTAAGTGTCCACGGAAAAACGCAGGCACATTGTTCTACTTAAAAATTAATCTGTCATATTGCACATAGGTTTTGGGTCAGATTGCATTCTCCTAACTAATGAAATAAAGTTTTGCCGTTCTATACAGTCAAGTATTTGTTTTTACACCGTCTTGTTTCTAAACAGCCAAAATACTTCTTTTTTCCCTGATGTAGGTATTTTAATTAGAAGCTTGATATAACATTGGTGGTAAAAGGCTGGTTTCAGAAACGAAGCTTACAATGAGTTGATACTGTAATGATTCACTGCTACATCCTGTTTTTCACTCCAGAAGCTCAAGGTACTTTGCTCTCCAAGTAAGGACTTGGCCTCTCTCATCTCTTTGTGCCAGGCAGAAGAGCCAGGTTCCTGCTAGGGCTACCAGAACTCTGGGTTTGCTTGGGACACAGCATCCCAGTCCAAATGCACCACAGATGGCCTGGAGCATCTCTCCAAAAGCACAAAGAGTGAGTGTGGCTCACTCTGAGCAGGAAAGGAGCCATGTGCTGGACTAGTCTGTGATATTTGTTGATTTCTGCGCATTGATGAGGCTGATAGGACATTCTGAAAGGGCCCCGTGCTGGAACATGTTGGGACTTTTTCCAGCTCCCAAGGTGTACATGGCTGGGCAGGATGCAGAGATGGCTTTATTGGATGTTGAAAAAAGAAACCTACTAGATCAGTTATTCCTGTATGTATTTCTGTAATGTTTACTGTAATGTTTACTGTAATGTTATTGCATATTTATACTGCCTAGTTACCTCTAAAAACAACATACTGTTTTAAAAACATGCTGCATAAACCCCCATGCAAAAGTGGAAACCATCTCTTGTAGTGTCCTACCTATTGTTGCAGTGTAATTTTCCAACACAATTCCTAAAATGGTCAGCCCTGACTGTACTTCTGCACAAAAGGCTGCTCCTAGCAATAAGCAGCTAAAATGGTTCATGCAGTTATCACTGTTCTCACGTAGCTCAACTTAAAGCTAAAAATTATGAATAGCAGTGCTTATCTGATAAGTTCTTTAATTTTTAGTCTTCTTTCAGTCTTCAGATTATAAAGGTATTTCTTAGCTGCTGTACTGTCAAATTAGAACTAATGGTGAGAGCACTAGTTCATAGTTCTATCATAATTGTTATGAGAGGGACAGCTAGAATTCAATTAGAAGGTCTGGGTCCATAGACTGATTAGTTTACATTAATCAACATAATCAACTTTAACTTAAACCAGTGGTTTTTAATTATTTGCACTAGAATAGGGTTTCTTTTATATTTAGCTCAATCTCTCTGAAGAAATACAGGCTGTCTAAATTTTTCAGCAATGAACATTTTACCCAAATCACTAATACATCTAAATCAGCTTATCACCTAATATAAATGTTTGCCTCTTTACAAGCAAGACTGCGTACCATGTGCTGCCTTTCTCTTTTCTATAATTAGCAGAAACATTTGGAAATTGCAATAACACTTTGTCTGTATCTTTACAAGAAAGAAAATGACCTAAAAAGGGAAGAAAGGCAAGTCTAGGAAGGAGCACAGCTAATCTAAACATCACCAACAACTTGCAATCAGGGACACCCCCTCCCTTCTCCAATGAGATCCTTTCTGTATTTGTGTTTGTTTTTGTTATTCAAGCTCTCTTCGCTACAGATTTCCCTACTTGGAAATATTATCATTTGAGATCACTGTACAGCAACAACAGATAAAGCTGTTCCAAGCTGCAAACTGGGACATGGGGTAAAAGTTTGGGATCAGTAAAGAACACATACGCTGTAGACACAGGCTACCCCAACATGGAACTATTAAGTTCATCTGTCATTTTAATAGTGTTCACATTGATCAGGTAACTGTGTGCTGTCTCTATACCTAGTAGACACTTCTCAAATAAGAAAATTGTGAAGAAAAATATGACTTTCCACTTGCAAAGCTGGATTTTGAACTGCTGTATACTGTTAAACTTCTCAACTACTGTCTTTACTAAAATTTCAGCCAGCAATTCTTTGCCCAAGTTTTCTGACTGTAACAAATGGTTCAAAACTCTTGGGTTCACAAAAATACCACAATTTTATGCGTGGAAGAGACACTATAATAAATTAAAGGGACTTCTGCAGAAAGTTAGAACTGTGATTCTGCAAAAGTTCAGTGCACAGCAAATGAAAACGCCTTTAATGTGTTTTACATGCCTGCAAATAAAGTCACAGCTCCAATTTCTGGATATTCAAATTTTTCCCTAGAATCCTTTCAGATGCAGCCATTAGGCAGAAACTGAAGGCATAACTGTTGGTTGATGCTAAGTTGGTACACAGCTTTGGTGAGTCCTCCTGTGAGAGCCTCATCACCTGCACAAATTTAGGATAATAAACCAATAATTAATTAGCTGGAAATTACATAAGGCTACTACCTATTGGCACAATGTAGGCAAAATCCACGAAGCAATTGATTCTTGCACAGACTGTGATCTCTAGAGTTGCTTCTTGCACGCTAATGCTGTGGAAAAATAAGCGCTTTTTTTTCATACAATTCTCCTTTTGCCAGTTAGAAACAGCTTGAGCAAATGCCTGGGATGGTAGCAGCAACAATAAACTGAAGGCTTTAAAATAAACTTGGCACTAAGCCTCACTGTCTTGCTAGTTCACTGTTCAATTTGAGGTCAATCGAGGCTTCCACTCAGCAAGTGGCTGCTGTAAGTTAAGTATACTGAGAGATCCCAAACAGCTGTGAGGGACACAAATGCACAGTGTTTATTATTACAATTCAGACAGACCACTATGATGGTAGTTTGTTCCCACAGGAACCAACAATTGACAATAGTTTTTGTGACAGTTAAAAGCAACTTGATTATTAGGGTTTTGCCCCCTTTATGCCACAGCATTTTGATGGGAACTGTAGGGCTTGCCAAGTTGGAATGAGGACTTAGTATAGTGGAAAAAAAAAAAAAGGAAATAGTCACATTTAATTTGTGGTTGTAAAAGATGACTGGATTATAGGGAAAGCTTTTAGGCTTCAGAATAGTATTGAGAACTTCAGGGGAAATACTAGACTGCACTGGCCAGGCAGTACTAGAATAACAGGTCATTTTGGCAAAGGAAACTATTGTTAATTCCTTAAGAGGCTTAGGGTGACACTTAAAACTAAATTTAGGGTTATGGCAATGTCTCAACTGTGGAAGGACTTCATCAACTCCTTCAACCCCAAATACTTCCAGTAAATGTAACTCCTCCCCACCTTCCCTGCCTCTACTCCATCTTAGTGGAAATTCTAGTTTAGAAGATGACAAATCATAGACCATGCAAATCTAACAGGGCGAAAACATACATCTGTCTTTCCTTCTTGATCTTAAACACAAACTTTACAGTACCTTTAGCTCCTCAGTCTCAGATCTAATGCTAATAAATTCTATCCTGTCTACAGCCCTCACCCAGCCTGCAATTTCACCAATATAAACTGCTCTTCTATTCCCACTATCCCCAGCCATGGGACGTCCCAAACCAATCTACATTTCTAGTTTTTATCTCAGTCTTGCAGGATCCATCAGTAGGTCCAGTTTTTTAGCCCTTCCTGTTGTTTTCTCAACCTAATCTTAATCTGCACTAGAGTTTTTGAGGAAACCACAGGAAATCAAGATGGCCACTTTCTGTCATCTTTAATCTCACACACAATATGGAGTGCCACAAAATGGATTAAGGCAGATCATGGAGAAGAAATGGACTGAATCATTTTTAAAGACAGTACTTGACACATCAGAGTCTACAGAACAATTTTTTATTGTTCCACAAGGCTTACAGGTCTAAGATGAGGACTCAGTAGTTACAGGCATCAAGCAGTTCGGATTTGTCCAAAGATGAATGCTGCTGGTCTCTTTTTACACTGAAGCTTAGACAACAGCCAGGACTTAAACTGTCAGTCAGATGTACTATTGGAGCCTGAGACTGACTGGAATGGACAGAAGCATATGGTTTTATGTAGACACCATATGCTGGGGTGGTTTTAGGACTCCTGTCATGCTTGAGCTTTAGGATAAAACCCCAAAGTTGTTATATTCTGTCTTGCCCATGCTGCTAAAATGAAGGTGTATGGTAAAGAGATAGATATTTGAAAGACAATCATGAGATAATATAGGTAGTTCAGCTGTAAGATTGAGCAAAAACAAAGATTAAAATGTAATGCACTGTTCCACAGTAGCAGCAGTGCAACACTGAAGATGGCTGCTACCAGAAATGGAGGACAGTGAGAATTCCATTAGCTTTGGTTACATCTGGAACAGTGGTGGCATATCACTTATACAAGTGAAATGAGTATCAGTGAAAATTAGCTAAAGCACTCTTAAAAATAAATTTGGCAGCACATACACTTCAGTGTCGTCAGCCCTGAATACAGGGCTGAAAACAGCCATCTTTTGAGGCAGGATTTCTTTGGACTCACTGAAAGGCCGGCCTTCATCCCGTTCCCAGAACTTGACCTAAATAAAGTTAGCACTCCTCTGTTTCTGTCCTTAAAGCTTCTTAAATGGGTGTATTCAAGCAGGGACCACCCTCTAAATGGTTGGATTGCATCCTCTTCCTCAGTCAGTGTTTTTTAAATCCTGAATATTGCTCCACAGAGGAGTTGCCAAATTTTCCCCTTCTGGTTGTAAACAGAATGCGTGCAGCGAGTGCCAGATTTTTTAAAAAAGCTTTCTAACTTCCCTCAGAATTTCACATTTCTGTTCTCACCACGACTGGGTGATTGTCAGCGGGGAAGACACAAACATCATGAACTCTAAAGCGTTATTTGCAGTCAGTCCTTGTTTGTACCTGCACGTATGGCAATTTTTAATTATGTGTTTGCTGCGCTAAATTAAGCCTGGGCTCTTGGGAGTAATTGCAGTGGTTTCCTTTAATGCAGCAATAATCCTTGTTAAAGTCAGCATACGTGACGCGTAGCCTTTGGCAACCAGAAGAGCCAGTGTTCAGCTGCACGGAGGATTTTCTATCCCAGTCGCCACTTTAGGAGGCGATCGGGGGTCGGTGTTGTTTGAACTCCCAGTCGGTACTTTGGGAGCGGAAGCTGCCTCGGCTACGTGCCTGTGGCAGCCAAGCGAACGACAGCCCCGACGGACGGAGCGGCTGCTCGGGCTCCGCAAAGCCAAGGGGCAGGGGCGGTGTCCGGGGCAGGGCCGGTGTCCGGCCCCCGGCCCCGGCGGAAGGGCGGACCCGGGCGGCCCCCCAGCGGCGGCCGTGCTGCAGCAGTAGCAGAAGTCTTCGTTAAACCATTCTTTGTGCGGCAGTAAAATGCTGTTCCGGTTCGGCGTGGTGCTGCCCGCCCGGGTGACGGAGGGCGGCGCGGAGCTGCTGGTGGCCGGGTCGCGGCCGGAGCTGGGCGAGTGGGACCCGCGGCGCGCCGTACCCATGAGGCGGGCGCGGCCGAGCGCCCCGCTGCCCGCCCAGGAGCCCGCGCTGTGGCTGGCGGAGGTGGCGCTGCCGGACGAGGACACCGCCAGCCCCTTCTGGTACAAGTTCCTGCGGCGGGAGGGCGGCCACTTCCTCTGGGAAGGTAATGGAGGGGACCCCCTCGGCGCCCCTCGCACCCTTGGTGCTGCCCGGCCGCAAGGACGTGCCCGCCCGCCGGCCCCGGCGGGAGGGGCGGAGCGACGCCGCGAGCGCTTCTCCTTGAGGGATGGCTTTGGCTGCAGCTCGCTCCCGCAGCTCCGCCTGGTTCCTGCCGGCGCCGGGGGGCTGTCCCGGTCGGCCGGGCCGTGCCTGAGCCTGGTGCTGCCGATGCTCCGGCACAGCGGCGGCCTGAGCTGTGCTTGCAGGTAGAACCGCCCAGGCTGTCGTGGCGTGGCGTGAGTTCTTGCAAACAAAAACATTTTTTAACCGTGTTGATGGAGGCGGGTGAATGCAGAAGGAAGCTGTCCTTTTAGGTTGGTAAAAGTTATTTGACATGGTTTCATTATTTTTTTCCCCC
>VYZQ01057540.1:83177-100501 GCA_013400655.1 Mystacornis crossleyi
TAGTGGTAGCTCAAATTATTATGTGCTCCAGGGAGCACATTGAGGAAATATAGTCAGAGTAATAAACATACTGTGTTTTGGCAGATTTGCAATTTTAGGATTAACCTGTGTGGTATTTTGTTCTTGTCATTGTGAATGCTCAGGGTTTTGAGCTCACTGCTTAGCTGGAATAGCAGAAATCAAATGGGTATATCATCCAAATGCAGAAGAGTTTTGTAATTAGTCATTCATATCAACAATTTTTTCCTAAGTTGATACTTACAGGAAAGAACAAATTTGCTTAAACCTTGACATTTATTGTTCTTCATATATTACATGAAGGGAGTCTAAGGATGTTTTCTTATCCAATAATTGTACAATCTTGCAGTACTTTTTTATTTAATTTGTTTTAATGTTTCTTGGGTTTTGGGTTTTTTTTTAACTCTTGATCAATGAAAGTTTTGGCTGTCATCTGTTTGTTCTTATAAAAATCACAATTTGAAAAGACAACTCTCTTTTTTAAGAAAATAACTTTTTTTTTTATGCTAAACAAATGGTGTGCATTGTCTCTTCAGTATTCTGCGTGTTTAGAATTAAAAAGTGCTTTGGGAAACATTTAGCACTTGCAGAACATCCGCAGTTTTGAAGATGTGGTTATGAGGGATAGAGGAAAGAGCAGAATGATACTTGCTCTAAGTTTATGAGTTGAGGCATTCATCTGTCACCAGAGAAACTCTACTCCAGTTATGGATGTCAGATCTTTACAAATACTGGCTCTTGAAATCATGTGCTGTATTTAAGAAAATTACTTCAATTTCTTTATTAAGACATGTATGTGTGTGAGAATTCCACTGGCAGTGCATATTGTTTTTATAATAGTACAGTACCTACCGTATCATATATTTTGAGTACAAATTCCAGCCATTCCAGTGCAATGGGGAGACTGAAAGATTAAGTGAGGGTAGTTATTTCTGTGTTCTAGAAGGGTCAAAGTCACAGGCCAGTGTTCTGTGGCTTTTGGTAGGAAGCTTTTCGGCAAGGCATGGCCTGTGCAAGATTCACTGGGCTGTTTCTTGTGCCTGGAGGGAACAAGTTCCCCTCCCTAGGAGCAGGAGGTGGGAGAGAACGCTCCCCTGCGCTGCTGAAGGATCAGATACCTCTGTTGTCCCAGGGAGATGTTGCTGGTCTGCACCCAGGACCTGTCACTTAAAGCCACTGAGCATTTCTGGCTCAGATCATATGAGCTGTGTGGGGTACTTTCTTAGCTACTGTGGAAGCTGAAGCCTGCTATCCAGGAGGGTTTGTGATATGCTGTGGTATCTGTGGAAACAGACTGGTTATGCTGAGCTTTAGAATTTGGGAGCAGGTTTGGAAAAAAACCCGAAATTCATGTATATACCTTTTTTCCCCCAACTGCACCTGTGTCTGTCTGTGTACTCTGTTTTTGATGGTGATTCTTCAAAACTGGACATAATGTCTCTCAGCTTGGAAACTCAAAGTATTTTGTGCCTACTGTCCAAACTAAATAAATACAAGATGAAACTTATGCTTGAATTTGTTTTTGTGAGTTTATGACGGAACACTGATCTGTGCCTTTATCCCCTTACTTTCATCTAAATAAACTGCAGGTACTAATCAAGAAACATGTTCTATAAAAGGACAGAGAATTTATTAGGGTTGTGCCCCAAACTGTATCTTGGGATGATGGAATACAATCTGCTGACATTTTGTATTTTTGAGAAGGACAAAAAATTATATAAACCCCGTATACTTGTATTGTAAAATGTTGATTCATTGTTGCCCAGAGAAGTTGTGGATGCCCCTTCCTTCAAGTGTTGGAGGCCAGGTTGGATGGGGCCCAGAGCAACCTGGTCTAGTGAAAAGTGTCCCTGTGTGGGGTAGAAGTGGGGGGCTTGGAACTGGATGATCTTTAAGGCCCCTTTCAACCCACACCATTCTGTGATTCTGTGATTTTCACGTAGCTGTTAGTTTGGTGTAGACGGAGCTTGCTTGAAGCTCGACAGATACAGTATGGCCAGTGAAAGCTCAAAAGCAGGGTCAGCCTAAATTCTAGTAATTTGTTCAGGTGAGCAGAGCTTAATCCTTCCCAAAAAACCCCATGTCTAGTTTTTGGGAGGGGGAAGGAGAGAAAAAGAGGTGTCTTGTTTGCAAGACAAAACAAACAATACCATACAGTTCAATTTACAAACAGTTATGTTATTCAGGTATGTTGGCCTTCCAACATTTCCAGCTCCTGCGAGCTTGTTCATATAAACCTGAAGATCAGTACATTTATCAAGTAATAAAGGTTTACATATTATTGTAATACAATCAGTGGAAATACCAAAAGTAAATTCTGATCATAGGTTTCAAGGGTTGAGCACCGGATTGGTTGAAAACATCGATAATATTTAAGGACATTAAAATATCATTTTAAAAATGCATTGAAACTTAAAGCCATCTGACTTCATGGCCTCAGCTCTTTGAACAAAACGGGTGTAATTTCTTAATTTAAAGGAGAAGATTCTTGGAAGGCTGTATGAGAAGGTAAGGCCTTGTTGCCATTTGCAGTGGAGAGACTGTAACAGAATGAAAAATACTTGGGCTAAGCCTTAGCAAGGTACACAAATTAAAAATTCTGTTGAAGCCATTCTATGAAGTACAATTTGATACAACGTTAATTTCTGTTACTGAGATCCATTTTTTATTTTTTTTTCCCCCAGAGCTATTCTACAGATCCCCAAAATAGGTAGCAGTTCCATTATTAAAAACAAACAAACAAAAAACCAAACAAAAAAAACCCAGCAGACCCTGAAGAGTTGCATTTCTTCATACCTCTTTTATTGTGGGTATTTCATGCAGAGCTGTTCCCACTGGGTGGTGCCGTATTCCCTGTGTATAGCTGGTGGCTGCCTAGTGTCGTGCAGCTACTTGCATGTTTCAGTAATATTTAGTGGAATCTGTTCTGCTTTTGAAAATAATCCAGAGTTTTACTTATTTTCCCTAACCCAGTCTTGTTCTGAAGCAGGTGGTGACTAGAAATGAACATAAAGCACAGTTGGGTGTTGGTAGTTGAATAATGGCATTTTGTTCCTGCAAGGCTGTTGCTTTCTGGACAGTGCGAGATACCTTAACACCTTTGAGATGTGATGAAACTTAATGAGTAAAAGTGGGTTACTTTGAATTCTACAACCCAATACTTCTTTATGGAATGGAAAGAAACTTTGGTTACAAAGGGCAATAGCTCCTGGTCTTTTGTTCTTCAACCCCCCCTTAAGACATATACGTAGCATGCGTTTTGGTGCGATTAACTGGTAGCAAGTTTCTCATTACTTTCTGTGTGCTTATCAGCATTAATCAGCTTATACTGAGCAGACAACCAGACATCAATAAAACAATGCAGAGTTGCCTATGTGAAACTGCAAAATCAGAAGAATAAAAATAAATACATATACTTGCTATTCCTCTGGATTTGTCAGGTATGTATCTTTCCTACCCACGGAGATAATCAGAGGCCAGTTCTGATTGCTGTGAGAGTCTTAATTAAAGCCTTTGTGGTTATAATGGTAAATTTACTATAAATGCATTGTTTATGCAAATCCTGTATTTACCATTTTTCCTGTCCCTCACTTTCAAGTGATGGTAGCATGCAATAGGGCTCAGCAGCATATTTTCAGCAGCAAACACAGAGAAGTGATAAGTAACTGGGATGATACTTCACTTAAGGTATTGCTGTGGTTGCTATTTTGATGCAGCTTGTTTCCTGCCTGTTCTTCTGGTATGGTAAAAAGTAGCAATCAGTAGTAGACAGTACAGTAGACAGTGAGTGTCAAAGCAAATGGGAGGACGGTATTAGATTATAATTTTATTGCTATCAGCCATTATTCTCCCATCTGAATTTCCTTTAGTCTTATTTCTACCATCTGTCAGAAAAGAAACTATATTTTACATGAGATAAATTTCCGTTTAGTTGCTTTTCTCTGACTTCATCTCCATCATTAAACCAGACATTTGGTTAAAATCTCTTAGTATGGTAGAAGTTCCCACTGAGAAACACCTGTGCCTGAGCAGACCTAGAGAGAGAAGTAA
Source organism: Mystacornis crossleyi (assembly GCA_013400655.1). NCBI lineage: Eukaryota > Metazoa > Chordata > Aves > Passeriformes > Timaliidae > Mystacornis > Mystacornis crossleyi. Next base: position 87,246 of record VYZQ01057540.1, read on the forward strand.
AACATGTTTTTAAAAGTTGCCTTTGAAAATTCAAATTTTCTTATATCTGATTTAAAAAAAGAAAAAGAAAAAAAAGCCTTGGTGATTAACAGCTTTAAGTGCTGAGAATGGCTTTCTTGTAAACCATTTAGTTCTAATCTGGCATAATTTCAAAATATAATTCCATAAAAGAATTTTCTTAGGATATATAAATAGACTAAAAAGTCTCAAATTCAGCCTGGATTTTAATTGAATTAGAACTTGTTTCCATGGTTCTGTGTATCAGCTCTACCAAAAGGGAAGTTGAAACAGTCTGCTTTAAGTCTGGTAAAATATAAACGTGCGGTGTATGATGCAAATGGTTTTCTGCTTTTTGGGTGTCTCTTTTGGGCCTGCAAATGCAAGGAAACATTTCTGAAAATCAAACCAGTTATGAAGGAGTTACTGAACTAGGTGTGACAAATTAACAGTTTTGTCTTACATTAATACTAGGTGTTTAAGTAAAACAGTAAATTCATCTATTTACAGAATCTAAGGGGAAGATGGTTTACTGACTGCAGAAAAAAATAGCATTAAAAATCAAAGTATGCTTTTCTTAGGCATGCAGGTAAGGTTTTGTACATGGCATACAGAATTGGAGCTATTTGTCAGAGCTGTAAAAACAAAGGGCTGCTACTGAAGGCTTTGCTGAGACTTGAGGAAGGTGTGACTGCAGAGGCTGTGGCAGACTCAAACTCTCAAAAGCATGACCTCGCTCAGTTCCAGTGAGGGGAATTCAGCCTCCCCTACCTCTGTTTATTAACGATCAATAACAATTCAGCCTTGGCAAGATTGAGACAGATCCTATTTCAGAACATCAGAGATTGAATTTTATTCACAGGCAGCAGGGGGACTTTTGTGACAGAATCTGGTGTGAAGGGTAAGTAAATTTGAATGTTGTGAGCGTACTGAAGGAAGTTCAGTTAGAGTGATCTGTGATAACAACACTGCAGTGGCAGATTCAAATAACTGAGAACTGTATCCAAAACAGGATTTGAGACTTTTCTTCATTGTAATGTTGGTATAAAAGGTAAGGAAGCTGGCAAAAACTTAACCTTTTAAGTGCTTTATTTTGGAGATTTTTTTTTGGTATGTTTTCTTTACTTCCTGTTCTACTACAATTTTTTTTTTCAAGTCTTTTATTCCTTGACCCCTCCCTGTTTCTCTGTCCCCAGAGTGCTTATAATATTAAACTCTTCCAGGAGAATTTCTAAGCATGAACTTAAGATGCTTACTTACCTTGTCAAAGGACCTCACTTGATACAGCAAATGGAATTACTTAAAATATTTAGACATAGTTAAAATTCTGAATTGACACTTAAAGTATGCTTGTTCATGCAGAATTTATGACAAAGATTATAGGAGTTAGTCTTTGCTCTAATTTGATTTGTGAGTAGGTGACCTGAAAATTGCCTGGCTGCTTGTGGCTTGGGTTAGTTAGTTGCCATTGAAGCTAGTGTGTGTGTCTAAGGTTATCTAAATAGCCCTGTGGTTTTTCAAGAGGTAGCAGTGAACTGAGAAACACCCTTACCTTACTGGGGTTTGGAGGTTTGGAAATTGCATATCTGTGTTTTAATGCCAGGCTAGGGCATGGATGAGATACCCAGCACCTTTATGGCTGCTGTTGTGCCCTGGAGCTTCTGCATACCATCCCTTATGCAACACAGAACAGAAAAAATTAAAACTTTGAGCCAGGTGTGCAACAACCTGGTAGCTGAGAGAGCAGTGGCTGAGCAGAGCCTTCGCTGCAAAGCTCTCTGCAGAGACAGTGGGAGAGGCAGTCTTATTTTTTTCATTTATTCATGTGGTTCACCCTTAATGGTGATGAGAAATTTCACTGACCCAGATTTTGTTTATTATCTTTTAAGATCAAGCTGGTAATTTCTCCACTGTGACTCTTTTGGGAAATGTGTGCAGTTCTTTTCTGTGTCAAGATGTGTCTGTGCTGTTGGGAGACTGTTGGATTATACTTCTTTCATCCCTGCAGTACAGCTGTAATAAAATAGTAACTACAGGTTTTTTTTTGCATCTTGTTGTTGTGCCTCATTAGATTGAATTTCAGAACATCCTCCTCTAGTCTCTGCTTACCTTCTTCTAGTCTAGATCTTTGCACGTCTTGTATTGCTTACTATATCTTCATCTGGTTTTCACAGAATCTATCAGGTTGGAAGGGATCACAGTGGGTCATCTGGTCCAACCTCCCTGCTCAAAGAGGATCAAAACCAAAGCCTTCCTTTGCTTCATTCTGGTCTCCTTCTTTTGCCAGTGCCATTTATCAGTTATGTGGAGATCTTTGGTTTTATTTTTTTGTTTAGTTATTTGTACAGCCACTTCTTTTGCTACTTTGATCATCTTTCATATGCATTAAACAAGGAGCCATAAGCTGCAGTCATGCAGATTTTGAAAGAGCCCTCCGTGGGGCCTGAGCTGTAAGTGGGGCTAGTTGGTTGCTTTGCTCTCCAGCAATGCCCTGCATCAGTGGATTCTGCCACACAACCATCTGCAGTACAGCCCAACAAGGGCAAAAGCAATGAAAGGCTTTATCATTTAATGCCTAGAAACTTATCTTATTCTTTCAGATGAGCATTTTTGCTGTGAAGAATCACAAAGATGGGTTTTGAATTAAAAAAAAAAGACAGATCTTATTAAATGGAAAAAAATTCTATCCTAGAAGTTGAACTAGGACCTGTATATTCTAATAAACTCTTTCAAAATTCTTTTCTTCTTTAATTAGGAAAGCCAACATGATCAATTAACAGGAAGATCAGTAATATTCAAATATTTAGCTTATCTCTTTTTATGATTGAATTTACATGTTTTCAGATGATTGTGTGTTTGCTTCCCAACAATAAATAATTAAACCTATATTTTGCCATTTGGAATATGAATAAAAACAAGATGAAATAAAATACTGATACAGATATGGGTTTAGTTTTAAAACCATGTACTTGCTGTTGTGTGAGCCCTTTCTCAAAGGACATTTGTGCTTGTTTTCCTTTTCTGTAAAGACGAGCAGGTGAATGGAAAATATTTTATGTTCTTGGCTTTACTATTGTCTCTAGGAACAGAAAAGTTGAAATGCTATATGAATTGCATTGCTGTCTTATGGCATCCAAAATACTATGGATTTCCTGTGACAAACTGCTAGCAGAAGCATGATCTGAACTGATAAAACAACTTTTTCTTTTTTTGAAACTTCTTAAATGCATCTTGTGAAGCAAACTGTGGTGAGAAGCACTTGTGTAATCATGTGGATATTACTTGGGTAGTGAAACCTGATCTTTTTTGGTAATTGCAGATTTTCATAACTCCCTTAAGAAGTACAGTGAATTCAGCTTTCTGAACACAGTCCACTTTGATCCTACTGTTCCCTAAATTAGTGTTTCTTGAAGATGGTAGCACTCTCTCCTTCCTCTATGATACTATATCGCATGTGAATATATATGTATATGTTGAAAATATGTTGATAGACATTCTGTTGCACAGATGTCTTATTTCGGTAGGAAAGTTGTTTAATTCTTAGATCAGTATATAACATAAGGAGTAGTAAAGAGCTAGGCAATTCTCATGAAATATGATATGAATGCAAGCTGTTACTGTTTACCTGATTATTAAAGGCAAACCAGAACCATACCTTTTGAGATTCAGGTTTGACTGTAGGCCACAGCAGGAAGGTTGAGGCTGAGTGGTGCAGAAAAATAAGCAGTGGTAAATATTGATTACAGAAGAAAGCATTTCAGAATGAGATTTGACCAAACCTATGTGAGGGAACAAATAAACAACTCATGGCAACTTACTCTTGGCCCGATTTCCATATGTGGTTGTAGGCTATTTAAGGGAATTAATGATGGTGAAGATGGTAAGGTTACAAGGCAAGGAGGTTGCGGCTTTTTAACAAGGCAGAGAGAAAGAGGAAGGTCATAGAGAAGGAAAGAAGGCAAAACAGAGACAAGAATTAAAGTTCGAGAAGGAGGATGAACTGCAAAACTGGCAGATGGCAGAAGTGCATGCACCTCAAGCAGCAGCAGTTGGAAATGGGGCAGTAGAAAGCACATGGTGGGTACCTGAATACAAGGAAACACGAGGCTGGGAGCAGCAAAAAAAGCCAGAGATCCTGAGACCGTGGTCCAAAACTGCCAGGGTGCAGTGAGGGCTGGCTACTCCCTGGGGACTGCCGGGACACCCCATGGGACTGGCAGTCAGGAGCCGACAGCTGGGGGCACAGTCAAAGGGCAGCCCGACCCCTGAGCGTTGAGTGGGGACAGGCTGAGGCTAGGACAGGATATGGGCCCGTGGGCGTGTGGGGGTCAGGATCAGAGACAGCCTTGTGATGGCAGGACTTGGCCACGGTGATGCGCATCACTACAGACAGTTGTCAGAGAGTAGAATGGGGAAGGCAAGACGTGGTGTTTGTGGTTGTATTTTGCTGAATGCATGAAGTCAATGAAATGTCATAAACATCCATAGATTTTGTTACACTGTTGTATTTGTTGATTTCTGCTGTTGTCTTCTCATACTGTTTAAAAGTGGTAAGAATATGTAAACAATTAGAAATGTGAGATAAAAATACAGTGATAAGATTTGTAGCTTCTGAGACTATGTACTGATCTTGCTTCCCTTATTTATAATCCGAATAGTCAAAAAGTATGTGGTGCATAATTTCTCAAAAGTGTGAAAGAGGAAATAGTTTTCTGCCTAGCATTTTATTTTTTATTTTGGTAAATAATAATATTTCACCATTATGATAAAATGGGCTGCATGTCATTTGGAAATAAGGAGATGGTTTGAGCTTTCCTCTTAAAAGTTATTCTTACTCTCCAATCATTGCATTAATGCGTCTCCCAAAATGCTCTTGTTCTAGCAAATTTCTCTAACTGTGGTGCTTGAAAACTGGTCATGCGTTTATGTGCAATGTGAAATTGAAAATATTCCTTTGGGCATAATTTTGCTCAGAAACGTTTTAACATCATTAATAATGTATAAGTGTAACAGGCTTAAGCAAGCCGCAGAGTAGGTCACTTCTGATCTGCACAATAATTATTCCTACATGACAATTAGTATTACAGTAAGTATGTAACAATGGAGGTGGGGGAGAGAATATACATGTACTGTACTTTTGGAGGCTAAATAACCTTTTGATTGATGACGTGACCCATATCAGTTCAAGTTGCTTATTCTGGCATGGTATTAAAATCCGGTTTTCTGACTATAGCTCACACTATCGCTGTAAGAGAAGAAGAAGGGGTAATGAATATTAAGTGGAAAATCATAAGAAAAGGAGTCTTACTTTAAACTAGGCCGTTTAAGGTAGTTGTGATTGTTCATCATTGCAGTTGTGACCTTTTCTCTATGGCTCACCTTGAGCAACTTCTAATGTGTATGAACAGACTCTCAAAGTGAGACGTGCATTTGAAGACAACAAAGTGAATGTTTATTGGTCAGCAAACATAAAAGACAGGTAGGGTTTAATGAACTCTTTGGCTAGATATCCATACGTGTCTGGTCTGCAGCAGGAATCTGAAGAGTCTTTGCTGGCCAGGCAGCTGTGAATGACATGGAAGAGGGCCACCTTTCTTTGCTCCTTTAAACAAGTCTGCATTGTTTCTAGGTTGATGTCTGCCACCTTCCTTGGGCTTTGATGCCTTTCCACACTGATGTTTTTCCTCTTGAATCCTTAAGGTGGTAGCAAATCCCGTGACACTAGTCCTGCCTTTTTTTGTGGTTTTACCTTTCTGATCATGCATGGCTGTTCTCTGAACTTTCTCTGAGGTCTTTCTCATATCGTGGCAACTTCCTTAGAAGTCAGCCTGAACCAAGATGAGGCTGCGGTGGCATGTCTGAGCCACAGCAAGATTGACGCCCTTGAGAGAGTTCACAGAGCAAGAATGTTAAACACTGAGGTCACATACTATGAGACATCAAATGAGGAACCTAAATGACATTAATTATTCCTTAAATTTTAAGTGATTTAGGAGTCTTCGATATTGTGGGTGTTTTAAAATAAATAGCTAAATTAAAATATATACTTAAAAATAATTCACAAAGTTTCAATGCTGAACATTTGCTTTGTAACAGTGCTTCTGTTGCCACTATTTCAGTTCTTAATAATGTGTTATGAGAAATGCAGTTTGAAGAGGCAGGAAACACCACTCCAGACCTTGAATGCTCAGTTCAAATCTCCCAGCAATTTTTTTGAAGACTATCCAGATGCACAGCCTGCAGTTGTCCTTTCTTCTGTTCTAGGTAGTGGGCCCCATCATGATCGAAGTTGTGTTTACAACCAGAGCAACATAGTAGATGGAGTTTACTGCCTCCCAATAGCACACTGGATTGAAGTCTCTGGACATACCGATGAGATGAAGCACACAACCGATTTCTATTTTAATATTGCAGGACATCAAGCTATCCATTACTCCAGGTAAAAGAAATGTGCAGAGCTTGGCTGGTGTCAAATGCTACAAACAGAAAATCTGAACTGGCATGTCAGAAAACTGCATTTGAAGTAGTGAATGTTTGTATGTATGTAACAGTAAACTTTAACAAAGGTTCAGCACCTCTTTGCAGTTAAATGTCAGTTTAGCAGGTCCTGAGTTGAAGGATACCCGTACCCTGTACAGATGTTATGCTGCATCATATCTGAAAAAGTTTTGTGGCAGTTTATGGATAGTCATTTTCAAATGCTTGTCGATATACTCATGTGAAATTGCATCTATCTTATGTGTTTGGTTTGGTATGATTTAACTGAAGAACATGTCCTGGGAAACAAAAAGAATACATTCCAGCACCAGAACTTAAGGGTGACATGTTGTCGCTCATGTGTGGCAGCAACTGCAATTAGTGACAGCCACTGTAGATGACTTCTGCTTCTGGACATGTACTTAACAAAATACTAAAACTTAAGACAAGTCTTAAAATGTTTGTATTCCGTAGTGTTCACTTGAGTCCACTGTCCGACCGGGGAAGCATCCTGGCTTGAATTAGCAGACAGTAAAGGTCAAGGAGGGCACCCGCCCTTTAGGGCTGCAGATGAAGCACAGGCTGTATTTAGAACAGCCTGAGCACTGGTGGTTAACAAAGTGGCACTGAGGAACTTACGACCCTTTGTAGCTTTTTTCCCCTGTCTCTAGTCAATGGATACAGCAGCAAGTTTGTGGATTGATAATAGTTGTGTGAATGCTGGCAGTCCTGATATGCCACATGTATTACAGAGCAGTTAGTTATCCCAAAGGGATATGTATTTTTTTAAGAAATCAAACCACCTTGTACCTTCATTAGGCCTTAGCATTGCTTTGTGTGAATTTCTCCAGACCACTCTATCAGCTACCCCAACCTCACCATCTTGTCTCCCCTTTGTGCTCTTTGTCTCCACCCTCTCAGAGGGTAGGAAGGAGAATTGTCTTTTCCTCGTTAGACTTGCAGTATGTGAGGGAAAGATTTCTTCCCCTTGGTATTTTTTGGAATAGCACAGACTCATAATCCCTGTCAGGCATATGTAGATATTTGTGGGACCTTTTCCCTGAGACCCCCTGAAGTTATATAGTACGCCTGATAGACTTTAGTGTTATGTGGATCTTAAACATCTGTTTCCAACATCCTATCAGAGTAAAGATCTTGTTTATTCCAAAGCACAGAGTTGTCAATTCCAAGTAATCTTTGCTTGGCAGAGAAATTTTTTCAGAAAGAAGAACAGCTGTCAGAAAGTGAATATCTAAATACCAAAGGCTAACTTATCTTCCTTTCCAGAGGCAGCAGTGATCCATTTAATGCTGCCTTATCTGCATGACTATGTGTTTCAAAGATTAGGTAAAAAGCTGCAGATTCTGCTAGAGAATATTTGAAGAAAATTTTCTGAGCTATGTAGTCTTTTGCAGATGATCTTCTCCTTCATTCCCTTATCATACACATGTACCTTCATTGAAAACAACCTTATCTTTACATCTCAGTAATTCTTATCTCATTTCTTTGAGCTATATTAAGTAAGCATACTCTGTAACAGTCTTGTCACATAATTACTTCTAATATTTTGAAGATATGCAGCCTTAAATTTTTTTTAATTATTAACAATTGGGGGCAGATTCACCATTCTGCTGGTTATAATAAGGCAGCCCAAAAATATTATTTTAGATGTTGTTGTTGTTGTTGTTGTTGGCAGAGCAGCTGAAGCGAACTGATGAAAATGCCTTTATTTTGCAATGGATTTATTGATTCAGAGGAGTACTATGAAGATTAATCTAATAAAATTTTTTTTTTAAAAAAAACCTATATATCCCCCATCCTCCCCAAAGCAAAAAAAAAAAAAAAAGCTCAACCCCAAAAAACCCCCCAAAACCCCAAACAGAAGCAAAAAGCCAATCCCTCTGCCTGTACAATTAAATCTCAGAGTATGATCAGATCATGGTTTTCTGGCTAAGATTATGTTTTTCCATGCTGTAGTGAAGGCAGCAGTGCTGTGGGAAGCATTACGACCACAAGTTCTGAGTCCTGTCACCACTTGTAGGATCTTTGCAGAGTGGTGGAGACTGGAAAGAAGTGATTTATCAATGAGACCTTTTGATGTGAACCCCTCTTCCATGTTGCTCCGCTTAACAGAGTTGCCATGTGTGAATTGATGAGAAGGGAAGGTTTTCCTCTGTCAAAGGGGCTTCCCACATGAGCCCTGGGACTGATTTTACTTGTCCTCTCTTGAATCACAATTAAAAACAGTTCCTCTGAGCTTTGCTGCCATTTTGCTTCTTCATAAAACGTGAGCTTCTGCTTTAAATGTGCTGCAGCAGGATGAGAAGGGCCTGCTTCTGGCTGGGGCCAAAACCTATTTTGCATTATGCTGAGGCTGATGGCAATGCTCTGAGGAATCAGATTTTTCTTATTCGATATAGATGTATCCCTCCTAAGTCAGTGAACTTACATTTGAACTTATATTTAGAGAACTCTTTTGTGTTGGTCATTCAAGTAGGAGAGTATATAATGTGGTTTTTAAGCACAGCAGGATTTGAACTAGTTTCTTGTAAATGTGAAATGGAGCTTTCCCACAATTAGAGTCATGAGTGATACCTCCATGGCATTAATATTCACTTGATTTGAACATGTAATAGCACCTATAACGAAAATCAGACAGAAAAAAAAAATAACAATCAATGTCTCTTTTGTGTTAGATATTACTGCAACAAGATGGCTTCAAATTGCAGAAGAGTTCACTTAGGATGCGGTAATTTTCCAAAGTAAATTAGAGTTATTGTAATCTCTTCTGGGAGAAGATGACTTCAGAAAATTTGTGAAACTGGGCCATATTATCTCTGTTTCAGTTCCATCTGTGAAAGGTGGAAGTTCTAATTCGTAGATGTAGTATAGCTTATTAGCTATATAAAAACATCTGCATTTCTCAGAAGAAAGGCATTACATAAGAGCAAGAGAGGGAGTAACACCTGAAATTACAAAATCCTTAAATAATGTGTTGAAGACAGTGGTGCTTGATGGCGGAATTAGGTGATACGGAAATAAATATCTCTGATAGGAAAAGCCATCTAGTTAGTTTCCTGTTTTCAGACTGATTTTAGGTAAGTGCTTTGTGTGAATCATATTTCTCAAATCTGACAAAGAAAAATAACTTCTACATGTTTTACTTGTAAAATGCAGATAATCTGGAATCTGTAAGTGAATTCCTTGGACAACAATGATAACTAATCTATAACTGAGGTATTGTATGGCTGCTAAACATTTTGGAGGAAAATACGTCATTAGCAACCCACAATCAGAGGAGTCACTACATGAGAGTAGCCATGGGCCCTCACAACAATTTTTTGAGGTACAGGTTTCTTTAGTAGCTTTTTTGTATCATATATATATAGGCCATCAAATACTAATATTTCATGTTCAGTTTATGGAGTGATTGGGAAGTTGCTATCATCAGTTTTTATGTCCCTAATTTTTTTCCCTAAGCCAAAATTAAGGTAACCGTAAAAGAAAATTGACTCCCATGCTTAGAAATACTATTTTTGTTTCTCAGTGGTTGCAAATGAAACACAGTTTATGATGTAGTATTTACAAATGCTTTGTGGCTTATTGGTAAGACATTTTCCTTCAACACTGCCAGTAATATTGGTTATAACCCAAGTTAGCTGTTAAGTGGGAATGATCAGGAGAGTCACATAAAATGTGTATTCCTGCTTTGTACTAAATGTTAATGAAGAGAGGTGAGTGAATGAAGAGTGATTCAGGGCAAAATGGAGATGCTTCTTGTTTACCTCTTGGAGGCACTAGAGCAGTATTTTGCTGATGGAGAACAGACTTTCTTCCTATGGGAAAAATGAGCATTTACTTGATTGAGATGCATCTTTAATTGGGGTGGAAAACAAGAACCTGGTTGAGTATATTTAGTTCACTATGAAATTAGAATTACCTTTGAAAAAAGTACAAGAGAGCACTTTTTTTTTTTTTTGTGTTTAATTTCTCTTCCTACTGGTTGTAATCCATTCACAAAATAAAATATCTTTCCGTTTTAAATATGGTTCTGAACTAATTTTTTTATTACTAAATTATAAAAAAGGCTTTAAAGAGTAAACTGTCAAAAAACTCCCTAGAGTGCAGTGACCTATGCTACTGCAATAGAAAGCTGCACTGATATTTTATGCCTACATTATGAATTAAGAGAAGAGGTGATGATGTCTACAGAGATTACCATAATTAACATTAAAAGCCGAGCTAGCTGTCCCCTGTGCCTAAAGAGTGCTTGTGATATTAGAGAAAAGAATAAGAAATAATGAGCTCTGGAACAAAATTCGTTGATTGTATTTTAGTAAAATAGTCCTGATCAAAAGGACTTAACATCAATAAGAGTTCAGCCTTTGATTTCAGTACTTGGGGCTCTAACTGTAAAGTTATCTGGTAATTTTATACATTAAATAATGAAATATTCTAAGGCACATTTTGTGGTATGTTTATCCCATAAACTGAGATATCTGACTACTCCTTTGAATATTGTTTTATTGTACTGAACTATAGTCTGAAACTAAATTAGAACCATTGTTTACTTGCCATTGGGAATCACCTTTTATAGAATGGTTTAAAGGTTAATTCTATTTTTTGTCCTTTGTGTATCTTCATTTTTTTTTCTACATCATCCCCAACTGGAGCTGTGAAATGCTTTTACTAGCCGCTGTTGTGAAGAAAATGGGTTTCAAATCAGTGTAAGAAGTGACATTAGGGCAATTTTTTATTTAAGTTCTTGAAAATTGAGAGGGAGTGTGAGAAAATAGGAGCAAGAGTGAGAAGACAGATTATGAGGCTAGAATTTGATCAATTTTTAGTTCTTATTTGTTTTCATATATTTAATTTGGGTGATCTCTGCACTGGGTAACAAATTCATTTTTCTTCCACATTTGTTGTCCATCCAAACAAAAAGCTTCTCCTTTTATGAACTCCCCACGCTGTGCCCTACATAACAGTGGCTAAATAAAGGAAAAATTATTCTACTTTTCCAAGTTTTGTGATCTTGCGTGGGCAGGATAGCACCCAAGCCAGGCTATTGATGAGTTAACTACAAATCTCAGTCTTGTGAAATGTGAACAGAAATAGAGTTAGGATATGCCAGCCAGCAGTGCAGTCACACGCCATGAAGTCGAATACTATGGATGAGCTAGATGTCAGGATCTTGCTTTTCCATTACTTTGTTTTTCTGAGTATTAGCAAATAGCCTTTGCCAGCACAACTCTGGTTCTCTTGCTGTGACCTACTACCTGAGCACCCAAAAGGAACTTGATGTGGGAACTCCTGGATGTCACTCATTTCTAGTTGCATTTCTTGTGAGTGCCATAGTACCAAGCAAAATCTACCTTTAGAAAGGGTGATTTTGCCAGAAGAAAAAAAGCCAAAGAGCTTTTAGATTAAAGATTTTTGCATGACTGTCATTAGTGTTTGAATTCCCAGTATCACTTCTACCTACAGTGATTGGTCTGTTAAACCTGATGAATGGCTATTAGCCAGCAGGCTGCCAGGTTTGTTGCCTCCTGCAGTGGCTGAGGGACACAAATTATTGGCTAGACTTTGGGATGAAGTTGAAATAATGTCTCATGAATGGTACACTACCTATGTGAATAAGCTGCAGGGGATCTTAGCATGGTGTCTGGTTAGTCCTGTGAGTTTCTCTGGAGGTTTTTTTCTGTATTTTTCTTTACCATTCTGCCATTCATATGTGGTTTTTGCAATGGGTGTTTGAAAATTTTTCACTTAGAAGGATGATTTTTCAGGAATTAGTATTTTATTAATAAAATGGCAGCAAGCAGAAACTGGCTGTTGATGAGAAGATGAGGCCTTTAATCAATTTGCTGGTAATGGGTGATACTTACTTAAAACCACTGTTACTCTTTAAAATGGATCTTTTCATAGGTGTGCCTCTGCACAAAATGATTTCCTTACTTCTGAAGAAAAACTTAGTTCTGTGTCATTCTGGGAGAAAAAAAAACAGAAGAAAGATTGGGAACCCTCCATGGAAAAACCTGGAGGAGTAAACATAGTTCTTTTTTTCTCTGTGGGATATAACAGAAAAATGTTGATAGTCCAGTAAGTATGAATTTGATGTGGGGTATCACTGTTAGGGAGCAGAAACTATTGTTGCTTCTAATTTCTCTGTGTGTTTTACTGTGTCTCCCTGCCGCTTGTCCATATTTCTTCTGGAGGTTTTCAGCCCTTTTCCCTGCCTCTTTACTCTTTAACATTCAGGCTGTCAGCAAGGAAGTAAAGTTCTGTCTCCATTGGAAAGCAATTTGCTGGTATTGCCGGCTGTGAATGAAATTGACTGAGATTGTGAAATCCTGGGCAATTTAGATCACAGCTGGGATGACAAGGAAGGGGCGGTATCACTCTATATTTATTTCCCCCTAGCTTTTACATGCATTTATTAGGTGCTGGGTAATTGCTGGCATTTCTTAATACAGTTTATCTAAAGATAGCAGAACTCTTTTTGAAAAGCAGAGATTGTGTACTCATCCTTATTGCTATTTAGCTTACCGGGGGGAGTGAATTCAGATTTCTGGTTGTTGTTGGAGAAACTTCATTAATGCAACTCCTTAAGTTACACCTGGTGAACCTGTTGAACCAAGAATTTGTGTCTGCAGAGTAAACCCACTCCGCCTGCCCTTACTGTGATTTTTTTTGCAGGCACAGCTCCTAGGGCAGGTTGGCCCCGCCAACCAAAGGCTGAATCTTCAAGAAAAAAAGTCTCAGAACAAGACTGTTTTTAGTCC
>VYZQ01057540.1:125248-148250 GCA_013400655.1 Mystacornis crossleyi
AACCGCTACCCGGAACCCATGAGCCCCGAAATCCTAATGAAACTGTATAAGGAAGAAGGTCTTGCCTATGTCTGGCTGCCAACTGCAGACATGAGCACTGAAGGTAATGCTCGTGTCACTCTTGCAGTAAATTAATAGCAACAAACACTTTGAATTACTAATCTGTCACTTTCATGACAGTTTGGATTGTTTTTTTTTCTGTGTGAATTTTGCATGAAAATATAGCTAGCACACAANCAGAGAAAAATTAGAAGAGAATTACTCATTAATTTTTAAATTTCATCACAGAAGGATAATTCAAATTTCTTTTTTTTTCCTACTTCCCTCATTATGGTGGTTGCTAAAGAGTTGGAAGAGTTCTTTATGTTTGACTTATTACTAAAGTAATTCAGATCTGGATCATGTGAGTTCTGTAGATTTTTTTTTTTTTTTAATCTGTGTGCAAATTGCATGAATCTTCAAGGTTTTCTTTTTCTAGTCTCTGATGTTACTAAGCTTCTACTGCAAGCTTAGTGATGAATGATGCCTTGGAGACTTGAGCTATAACTTTGCTCTGGATCTTTTTGTCAGTTCATCTGGCTCTTTGTGGTAAGCTAGAAACTTGATCCCCAGCATCAGACATCACCAACTCAACTGTAATGAAATAAGAAGTTGTAATGAAACACGAAGTTTCTTACTGCCTGACGTGAAAACTCTGTGCTTAATAGTGTTTGTGTGATGATGTCAAGCAGGTTTGGAACTGCAACACCGATGTACTTGGCAGTTTCCTTGTTAAGATACTGTAATGAATCCCACTGCAATGTTTTCCCAATGCTAGGATTCTGCCAAACATCTGGCTGGGAAGTTGCCCTCGGCAGCTGGAGCACGTGACCATCAAGCTGAAGCATGAGTTGGGTGTTACAGCTGTGATGAACTTCCAGACTGAATCTGACATTGTTCAAAATTCCTGGGGCTGCAACCGCTACCCGGAACCCATGAGCCCCGAAATCCTAATGAAACTGTATAAGGAAGAAGGTCTTGCCTATGTCTGGCTGCCAACTGCAGACATGAGCACTGAAGGTAATGCTCGTGTCACTCTTGCAGTAAATTAATAGCAACAAACACATTGAATTACTAATCTGTCACTTTCATGACAGTTTGGTTTGGGTTTTTTTCTGTGTGAATTTTGCATGAAAATATAGCTAGCACACAAAGTATGATGTCTTTGTGTACTGTCTTTCACAAATTATTCATATTTTCTTGTAGGCAGAGAGGCCACCTGAAGTACTTTGTGTCTGGCAGTATTATGTGTATCAGAGTTTAAAGCCATCTGACGTCAGTAACTGCTTGCCTGTTTTTGCTTTCAGCTTGAATTCAGCCTTTATAATGAAAATATGCTGTGTAGGTGGAAGACTGCAAGTTTGCACAGCAGGGCAGCTTGCCACCCTAGCAAATTTAAAATGGAGAGACAGTGCTGTGTGTCTGCTGTTCCCTTCCCAACAAGCACTTTTTCTTTAACTCTAGTATCTCAGTCTTATGAAACTCCGTAGAGACATTTATGTAATAATTTACAATTAATTGAAAATGCTCATAGCACCTGAGCTGTAACATCAATTACTAGTACTTTTAAGTGAGTCCTTGATTGGAATGCTCAGTTCAAAGTCATTTCCAACCAGAAGGTTAGAAAGTGAGTGTGTTTTCAAGTGAGCAGCCTGTCGGCAGAAGAGTGCTTTCAACCCAGCTAAATACTGCTGCCCCAAATAGAGAACTGTCATATCAGCAGTAGGACATCAGGGAAGACAGGAGACCTTAAAACAGGGATTTGAAAGAGCTTAATGTCAGTGCTCATATGTGCCATGAGGAGAAGTTTGGCTCTGCTGTTTGCAGCTCTGTTTTCCAGGACAGCAGGAAGAAAAGTGTCAGAAAATATGGTATATTCATCCCTTTGAGAGTGAGAAAGGTTATTCTGTGTTGTTTAACTGTATGCTTAGTACACAATGAAATCATAACAGTCTTAAATTGCACAGTAAAATATTCTTCTGCTCTCCGTCCCTCTCTTATTGACTTGATGGCCTTTATTACAATGTTTTGGAAATCAGCAATATGTAGGTAACTTCACAAACCTCTGGTATTTAAAAAAAAAAAAATTCATTTTTGCCTTGCTAACTTTAATGCTGTGTAAGTTGTGCTGCTCTGTATAATGTGCTGCCTTGTCTCAGTTCCTTTGAAAATGAATATGCCACATACATCTGATATTAATCAGAATGTATATTTAGAGAAGACTAGGGGCGTTTTATGGTTTTGTGGGATCTGATTCTATGTTGCAAGAAAAGAAACAAGTTAGCTTAGAAGGTCGTTTGAGAAAAGAAAGCATAAAGTGGAATATGTCAGGTTTGCCATTATATTTCACAGTTCATCAGGCTGTACAGGCAGAATCTCAACCATAAACTGACTTTGTCCAGTGCAAATGAACATGCCTTGTTTCTAACCTTAGGAAGAATACAGATGTTGCCACAAGCTGTCTGCCTCCTGCACGGGCTGCTGGAGAATGGACACACTGTCTATGTCCATTGCAATGCTGGTGTTGGCAGGTCTACAGCTGCTGTCAGTGGCTGGCTGAAGTATGTGATGGGATGGAGCCTGCGGAAAGTCCAGTACTTTTTGGCTTCCCGGAGACCAGCTGTCTACATAGACGAGGAAGCTCTGAATCGTGCTGAAGATGATTTCTACCAGAAATTTGGGCATCTTCGTTGCTCATACCAAATACAAGAGTAGAAAAGCAGAAGAGGAAAAGGAAGGTGAAGAGGAATCCTTACATTTGAACCCCAAGGACTTAGAAATTTCTGAGACTCAGGCACCCACCTCACCTCTTCAGATTACAAGCATCTTGTAAAACTGATGAGAATTTTGTTTGAAAAGTGCCTTTTAGTGTTTTTTATTTGCTTTCTTTAAGCAGACACAATTCATGTTTTTAAGCCTTTCGGTGCAATTATGAGGCCTAGAAACTGCAAAGTGAAAGAAGATTTTGTTTTAGCTACTAGCCTATAGGAACTGAGATTTTAGGGTAGGCACTAAACAAGATGCGAGGTGAAATAGAGTTGGCGATATTTCAGTTACAAAAAAAAAAATACAAAGATTGATTGGATTAAGGTTCAGGTTGGGATGGAGCAGATCATCATCAAAGCTGCTCAGTTATTTTAGGCAGATACTAGATTGTTGTAGTGTTTTGTAGCAATTCTGTAGACAAGTGGTATTAATGAGAAAGACCAGAAGGAAACTGGTTCTTCAACTCAGTGTTACATTAACTCTATCTAGTTAATGTTAAATATTATGAGCTCCAGCTATATTGTTTTATGACATTGGGGTTATGCTGGGATGTGGCATGAAGAGAGGAAACAGCTCCAGCTGTGGTAGTCTTGCTCTGTTGTGGGGAAGGACCAGTGTTTATTACGTTAACATGGGCTGTGACTTCTCAGAGTTGAAGCTACATTTTGCTCCTCTGGTCCATGCAGTGCTGTACAGTGGGCTCCCGTCGGTGCCAGGTCAGTTTGAGCAGTAACCACTGGGGCAAGGCAGGACCTATAGGAATTGCACGATAAGCCTCTGTGCATGACTGGCACCACAGCCTCTGGGCTCTTGACCTAGATTAATATCGTCAGTACAGCAAAAGCCTCTCCTTGTGCGAGCAGTGGGTGTGTGTTAGGTTTAGCTGGTTGAAGCTAATGCTGTACTATGAAGTGAATGCTGGGCTGAATGAAGTGAATACATTCCTCTATAGGAACACAGGGCAACTCTGCAGAGGATGATTTCCCAGGAGCTTAGCCTCAGTATTAGCTTTGTGGATGATCCCTAATGTTTTCCATTGCTGCTTGGTCCCGTAGCTAAACTAAGCAGTGGCACCAACAGCTTCCAGTCCCACTCAGATAAAACCAATTTGTTGTAGACTGAGTTCAAGAGAGAAGAGAGGATTAAGGATGCATAAACATTAAGAAACCTAATTTCTATAGGTTTATTCTTCAGTGAAATCTCATTTTTTCCAGCCAACTTGTTCCTCTAAAGATGCAGTCAGTGACAGAGTAGTTTAACTGATATATATTGATTTTCTGAATACTTAATGGAGAAACTATTAGATATGAACTGTTTATGGAGAATGTCCAAAATAATATGTTTTATTTATCCTATACTTCAATCATCTTGAAAATGAAAAATGTGTATTTAAGTTATTCTATGTGTGGTTTTCATCTTTACTTTGTTTCTGATTTTTTGAAATAACGCTGCCTGTTTAGAAAATGGATGAGAAAAGTTCTCTGTTAAATAAAGACAAAATGACAATTCCAACAGCCTGTTTTGTCGTATGTCTTCATCTCCCAATTTCACAAATAGCAAAAGGGGTCATGACCGATATTTCTATAAAGAAGTGGAACCAGCCACTTTAAAGGTAACAGCCCATGTCTTCTCTGCTGTGCTGTGTCAGTTTGATAGGAAATCTCAAAAAACAGCACAGCAAAGGTGTGTGGATAATATGGCACCTCTGGTACCTTCAAAGACAAAAGTAGGTGTTTCTTCTCCTAGCCCAGGGCAGTGAGCAGAGGGAGTGTGGGAATGCTCCTGTCTGGTGTTTGGCTCACATGCGAATGTGCAGACTTGCAGCTGCATGCCCAGGAGTTACCTCATTTTGACTGAGTTTGAAGTAAAATTAGTGAGCTTTTGCTACCATGTTCTTCTTAAAATCAAGCACTGAGAGAAGGAGAATGGCATAAGAAGTAGAGAGTACAACTCGCTTAAGTTTTATATTTCTGTTGAGATATACTTGAAACCCCAAGCTTAAAATGTGTTTCCAAGCATCACTGACAGACAGCCCTTTCCGTCAGATGCAATTTGTAATAAATGTTGGGGCAAATACCTGTAGATTTGATTCTTGTTCCACAGGTAAATATATATATATGTTTTAGGGCTCTTGGGGTTGAGCAGTGCATAACATGGCACAAACAAGTAAGTATATGGCTAAGTAAGTACAGCCACTCTGTATCAGCTACTTCCTAATTCTGATTTTATCGGCAATGGAAGCAGACTGATGTTTCATTTGTAGGATAGGAATTCATAGGACACAGGAGTCACAGATTCAAGGATGCCATGGCAGGCTGTTAATTCATCGTTTACTGTCATTTCAGCAAGAGGTTATTGATTCATTGCTTATTGCCACTTCAGTTCGCTTCTCTGCTCGGCTGCTTGGGAGCACATATCATAAAGATTACATTAGCTCATGAACAGCATGAAAGCAACTTGCCAACATCACGTTAACAAAGAATGCAGAGATCCTGGGGGATCCCAGAGGCTTGCAGTCCCTTTGTGCCTATTTGTAACATCCTTTTTTTTCCCTCATTGCTACCTTCCTGCCTTCATCATTGAAGGACACTCTGTCAAGCAACATTCATTCAAAGCCTTTTCTGTGGAATGCAGCTAGGAACTCAGATGCTAAAGGGGTCACTGCAGTAGACTACAGCAACAGAAAATTCTACCATATAAAAATAGTCAATTTCTTCCAATATATAAGTACATAACAAATCTGCATCTAGAGATTATGTATTAGAATTCAAATTTGTAATGTGTTTTTATGCTGATTGGATCATTAGCTCTTTCCACAGACTAGCCTCTTGATGTAATTTGGATGAAAGGATCGAAACAGGCTCTTGTTTATGTACTTGTTTATTTTCTTGCTACTTTAGTCCTAAAGCACTACAAAATTTAGATAAGAACAGCTCCTATAAAAAGAATTAGGAATAGATAGACAGTAATAGTTATTTTGGAGGGGGCCCAAGAAGCCAAACTGATAACAAAGACAATAATAGGAACCAGGTAGAAATATTTCGATAACTCGTCACAGAAGATCATCAGTTGGGACAAACAGTTGTGATGCTGTGAGCATCAGTATTCTCTGCCGTGTTACAGCCGTGTTTTTACGTCCATTAAATTAAAGTAGAATTTGCTGCTTGAAACGGGAACATCTTTAACTCCAGGTAGTTAGAGTATCTCAAAGTCATGATAAAGGCAGACAATAGTATATATTCTTTGCCAAGGCTGTGCACATGAGGGAGCTACGCAATTCTCTTACAAGTGATTTTGGAACAAGCACATCCCCTTGAGGGATGGTCAGGATTTGAGGGGTATAATTTCATGGATATTTTTCCTTTGGACATCAGAAAAGTACTAGTGACAGTCTTCTGCAGGACATTTTAGACTGGTGATGGAACCTGATGAAAGGGAACTGGTCTGGCTGGTGTGACTATTGAATACCTTCCTTTCTCCCTTACTCCTTACTTGCTATTTTGCACTTTAAACTTTGTTCCCTTTGCTTATGTTGTAACTTTATGATCTTCCCTCTCCATACAGCATCAAGCACAATGAAGCTCTGGCTGCAGGTTTAATACCAGGCTGTTCTCCATTGGTGAAAAGTCTCAAACCTGGCAGCTGAGTTCTATGTGCTGCACAAAATCATGTGCTAAACAATCTCTCTGCTCTGGAATGAAATTAAAATTTGAGACTGCCAGTCAAGCGCACTTGGGCAATGGTAAAGAAAAAAGGCTGTAGATTGTGCCGGAGCAGGTAATAAAATCCATATTTAGAACAAGAATGCAAAAAGTCAGACTTATTCCATTACCTATCATGATGGCCTTTTTGAGCTCTAATCTATAAAACCCACCGAATTTACTGGTCTATAATTGAGGGGGGAAAAAACAATTTGAAATAGCCAAAGACATTTGCTGTAACTGTGTTACCCTGTTTCCCCCTTTATTCTTCACAATTAAGTTGCAGTGAGATGTTTTGAACCGATGATAAAGTTACAAAAAAATTAGTCTTTTAAAAAATACACGGTGCTGCAGAAAACAATGAGAAAATACTTCCAAGCATAATAACTACTGGAAAAGCATATATTTCGCAAGGAAGGGTTACCTTCTGGAAGGATAATGAACATCAGGCTGCTGTTAGCTAAAATGGAATTGGATTAATGCAGCAAATGATAGCAGAATGTCTCCAGCTCTGTTTACACTCTGAGTGGTAAATCACCTCTGCAGATATTTCTTTAAAAATATTCTGCTGGAAAAAAAAGTTGTGGTTTATTTTCTACATGAATATAACTTAAAGGGAAAGGGGCTGCTCTGGTGGAGCAAACTGGAATGATAGAAGTGGAAAGGAATTAATAATTTTTATGTTTTTTAGCGACAGAGTGACATCACCACCAGCAAGACCAAACCACATGACTTCATAATTGATCTCCTTCCTAAATATTAGAGGAAAGCAGTATTTTCAAGGGCAATGACATTACCATATATTAGCATAATTGCATGATTTTGATACAAGCAGCCAAAATACATATTGTTGGCACTTCAGCTGTGCTAACAGTGAACCTATGGGGGTGTTCATTCTTAATTATACATATTTTCCTCTTGCTCTTCCTTTCACCTCAAAGTCTTTCATTACAGTCCTAAATGGTTTACTTTCTAATTTTGCAGCTAAAAATTTCCATATTTCTAAGGATGACTAATGAGTATTTTATTAAACCATTTTTACATACTAAGACTTGTCTTATGAAGTAAGAACTGTTATACCCTGTAAACTAAAGATGGTAACTAACTTAACTGGATATGATTCAATTTTTTGTGCTTCAATGTGTTGTCTTATTTGGGAGATTGAATTTATAAAGATTGCAGGATAATATCTGTGATTTGATAATTACTTTAATGCTGATGTTGTTATATTTACATCAAGGAAAATAGAAGGCCTGTTTATTCATGAGCTGGAAAATATTAAATGATATCTCATTCTTGATTTAGATAATGTGAGGAAAAAGCATAAGACAGCTGCCAAGAAGAAATTTCTAATGCTGGACAAGTTTCTGTGGCCTTTACTTAATGTCATTATAACAAAATTTATTTTGTGGTAATGCAGTTTCAGCAGGGAAATAATTAATGGTCAGGCCATCATCCAAGAGTAGCAGCCATGGTTAAGTTGGGCAGCCAGCCCAAAGTGACTGCTACAAATCAAATGCTGAAAATTAATCCAATCTTTAAAAATTCAATAAAATACATAAACACAGAGCTTAAGAATGAAAGACTGTATTTAGGCTCGAAATGCAGTTTGCAATAGTTAGCTGTATTAGAAAAAAACACCAAAGGATAAGCTTTCAAGAACACAGACCAGTTGGATTCATGGAGTGTACTCAAGCTGGTGAGGCTTCATGAGCAGAGAAATGGTTGCTGGTGCCCTGTGGTTTGGCAGTCACATAAATTCTTTGTGTAGAGATGTGTGGTTTGGAAATAGGATCGATAAGGCTGTGCTTTAGAAGAGCTAATGGGAAGGGCACCGCTTAAAATATGCTTAAATTATAGCTCCAGATGGAAGTCTAAACAAAAATATGTCTTGATGAAGTCTTTCTCTTCATATGTGTCTTACTGAAACAGGCAGNAGGCCTCTTAGAAGTCTCCCACCCTACAACACTCGTGCTTATAGCCAGAGCCAGAATGGGAAATCCTTACATAGTTGCAGTGGCCCTGACATCAGCTACACTCTGCCGGTGAAATGGATTATTTAATCTCTCTGCTTGAGTTGTTCTGTTTGTTAACATGACACAAAGGATGCTTAACCTCAGTCTCCTACCAGTAACTAAATAGGAGAACTGCTGTTCCCAGTGCTTCCACTCACAGTGGCTGTGAGCACTTGATCAGACAGTATTTCCGGTACTTTGGAACTCCATGTTACTATGGTCTAAATGGCCACCTTAAATTTCACTGAGAGTTACTTGTCCATGACCCCACATTCTTTCCTACCACATGTGTGAGTATTGCAGTTTGATGGCACTCACAGGCAGCTGATGGTCTAGCAATAAGAACCAGGACTCTGATCATGCCTTCTTCTCACCTGAGATATCTTACTCATCTGGAACAAGGATGCATGAACAGATACTCTCATCTTTAGCCAGACTCAGTGTAGCTTTTTTCGTGCTTTACGGCAGCCTCCACCCAAGTGCCCTCTTCAAAGAATAATGTAAGCAATCATGATAGGGTATTCTCAGCACCACTGAAAATCTCATTTTTAGGGTGGTTTTAGTTTGTTTGTTTTCTTAATTAAGCTTTATTTAGATATCCAGCTATGGGCAACTAAAACAGAAAGTGCTGTTCTTAATTTTGAAGTCTTCCACTCTTCGTCTATGGTTAAATAAATGCATTATTTTGCAGCAATTTTCATGCAAAGGACAGCAAAACGTTTTGTAAGGCAATAACTAGATATACTAGGCCAGCAGAGGAAGATGGAGAAACAGGAGTAGGAAGATATGGGAGCTGAGGAGATGAGCTGCCTACTGAGATAAGGCAGAGGAAGTGGCCAGGTGGCCTTCCTTCCTGAGCTCTCATGTCACCTGAGAAGAAGCAGAGGAGAAAGTGAAGCTGGCAACACAGGCTGAGGTCAGGGAGGGGACACAGCCCAGGGAGAGCTGTGTGAACCAAGAGTGGCTGGGAAGCAGCCACACTCCGGGGCAGAGGCTCAGGGCTGAGGTGCCAGCAGAGCCTATTCCCTGGGTGCAGCCACAGCCACAGTCACAGTGTCCCATCTTCACCGGAGTTTCAGTGCACTTGGAAATACCTCATTCAGCTGTTAGCAGACACAGGCACGAGGACTGCGGAAACGCAGCAGGGAGGCACAAATGCATCTCAGCACCCAGCAATCACCATAAGCACACAACACCCTTGGGAACAGCAAAGCCTGGCAAGCTATTTAACAAAATCTGCCAAGATCATTATTTTTGAGAGGAAAAAATCTGATTAGGTTTGTCTTGATTGCTGGAAACATGACTTGAGTACACTTTAGAAAATGCTGAGCTCTGCCATTTGCGTATTTCTGCTTATGGAGCTAAAATCGAAAACTTAATTTTAGCTATAAACACGGTTTTATTTTGCTTTCCTGAATAGCTGTAATTTTAAGGTATGTTTCAGTGGCACTCTGATTTAAAAAGAAAAAAAAATAAAACCACCCCCCAAAGAACTGTATCAGAAATCGATTTAAACTATATCAATAGGGTAATTTCTGTGCTTTTAAGTCTGGTTTATTGGGGTTTTACTAAACTCAGAATGTTCAGTTATCTTCTTTTTACTCAACTGTGTATATTATATGCTTATAACTGTCTTATATTCCTGACTAAAATATATTCTTGGATAGCAGAGATAATATAACACTGTGTTTGAAACTGTTATGTTTTTGTGTTGTTGTGAAGATCCAAGGTTCACTGTGTTAAAATTTTTGTTAAAACCCCCACACCTGTAAAACAAACATTGATGAGAAATGCAGTATCTACCAGAATCTGCTGTTATCCTGCTCTTACCTGTTTTTCATTTGGCAAAGCAGGAGAGAAAATGATTTGGAAAAACTTGTTAAAGTCAAAGAGAAAACATAGCTATGCACATTGGTGTGCTTTTCCTCCCTTTTTTTAGCAGTGGACTTGGGCAGGTGATCAGCTGATTCTCCTCCTGCACTCTGAAAAGCACCACTCGGGTCACACATCCTTTAGATACAAATTGATCTAACAAAATACACACAGCTTGTGGAAATTTAAGTACCAGCATAGTCACGGGGATTTCAAGTTGAATACTTTACACGTGGTGCCCAAGCACTTTGTTGCATTCTCCACTATGATATTTGATGAAACAAGTTAAAAATGGGTTCATTGCTGCAACTAAAATGCCCCCAGAAAATGCCATGAGTTATGAGAATAAGGACACGCTCTTGTTACATGACTCTGTGACTCAAACAAGCTGTGTAAGGTGGAAGAGTGAAATCACTTTGTTTTTCAAGATATTGGGTGGTAATAAGTGTTGGAACTTCTTCACACAAACAATATCTGACAATATCTGTTGTGCGCACCAGCAGAGTTTTCTGAGCATCATGTGCCACATGCCTCCCTGGAAAACAAATAAAATGAATAACAAGCCTACCCGAGATCAGGGTTTTCAAGACTGCAAATTAAAAGAATGGAGGTGCACATATCAGATACATAGTGACTGGAAATGCAACTAAGCTCTGCAGTGTCTTGGTAAGAGTCTGCATTTTTCAGCAACATTTCTGTTGTGTTATGCATGAGCATCATTCTTCTCTACTGTGTACACATTTACTCCTGTACTTTTCTGCTTACTTTCTCTCCCTGCTACTCCTGCCATTTGAAAGAGACTCAAATACTATAGAAATTTTGAGGAAAATTACTTTGACTTGTGGAATTTTTTTCTCCATGGGCTTCTGTACTATATCTTAGTAACTATTCATCCCAAACTTGCCGAAAAACAAAGCAATACTATACATATTTTAGTGCCACAGCTGCTTCTTTTCACCTGTGTTTCTTCACAGTTCTTCATTCAGCAGAGAGAAACAAAAAACTATGTGGGGATTCGGCATGGGTCGGAATCACCCACAAGAGATGTGCAGAAATCGTAGCAAATAGATAGAAATCTCCCTACTGAAGAATCTGGATCCTACAGCTAAACATAATTTTCCCATCAGTCCGTCTAAAGTGAGGGTAATAAAGTTGTTCTCCTGCAGGCCACAGCTGCACAGAGTGGTGGTATGAGGTCACACTGAGGGTTCCCCCAGCCCAACACCCCACTAGCATGGTGGGTGAAAGCAGAAGCCAGGAGCAGGGGGAGACCAGGGCAAACATCAAAGGTACTGTGCTGCCCCCAGGCTCTGAGCATGTGTAACTCAAGGGATTTCTAGAGCTGATGTAATTTCTCTGTTCAGTAATCTGGAATATATCTCTATTCAAGTCCTTTTGCTGTCTCCAGTGTGCATAAGCTTCAAGTATTCACCACGGCCTCTGGCAAGGAACTCCATGAGTCTGATACATGCTGGAGGAGTAACCACATTATTTTGTTTGTTTTGCAGTGCATTTCTTATCCCCAAGTTTTCATACTAGAAGAGTCAGAGTGTAATTAATCTGTTATCCACCTTCTCCATCTGAGAACACGTGCTCTGTTAAGCACACACATAACAGAATATTAAGCACTTGATGAACTCTACTGGGAATTAACAAAACCTTAGCCCAAACCTAAACACTATCTCACCTGCAAATGCTTTGCTGATCTTGAGGGCTCCAAAACATTGCTGTGGAGCTGAGCTAAACTGATTTTTTTCTGTTTTGAAGCAGAACTCCCTGCTCCAACTCTTCCTTTAGGTATAGAGATTTAAAATGTCCCTTCTATACCTCTGCTTTCCTTGAGACTAAATTTTCCCCCTATCCCTATTTGTTATCTGCTGCCTCAAAAACCTTTTGGTTTATTAAGTTATTAAATGAAGTGTGCATGCCATTCCCACATAACTTTCATTCTTTCAACTCTTCCTTACCATTAATTTCCATTTTTTCACTGCCTGTGGTCCAAGGCCACCAGCACAAAGAAGGAAAGGAGCACCTACACCTATCTGGCCATCTTGCAGAGCCTGAAGATGTAAAACCCCTATGAGCACCAAATGCTGCTTCTAGGTACTTAAACAACCAAGTGGAAGCAATCATCACATTAGCATTGCTTGTGTGGCTCTGCTGGGTACTTGTGCTAATGTAATTCTCATGATTTATTTTATTTGTAAAAATTCTGATGCATATATGCACAGATAAAAGACCTAGAAGTAATGGAGGGTAACTGAAAGGAATGAGGGTCCTCATGTTTATGACTAATGCCTCATAAAGTCCTTGTCCCCATCCCTTTCCCCAAAGCTTTATTTCTGCGTGTCCTGCAGTTGTAATAGCCTAGCCACAGAGCAGACAGCAAGAAGTTTCTTAAAAAGTTTTTTTAATTACCAGCTAAAAACTTCATCAAACCACACAAGTTTTAGGGCTTTTTAGGGACCAGCTGTAGCTATACTGTTTGGTGTCCCAGCCCCTATATGCCCTCTGCATGCTGACAGAGGGGTCACCTGGAGATACTGAATAGAAAATCAGAGGTCGGAAGCAAATCCTGTCCCTAGCTTGGGAGAACTTCTGATAAACACTTCAACCTGCCTGGGATAAGCGGCATAGCATCATCCCCGGAGGAGACACCTCTTATTTGTTATGAAGTTGCTGACTCCTGCTTGTTATCAGAGTGGTGGGACAGGGGTGATAGCTGTAGTGCTCATTGCAATTATCCAGGGCTTAAAATACTGGCCTAGAAAATTCTGCCCAAAATGTTTCACAACTGTGGCTCCCAGGGTGTGACTCTAGATGCTGAGCTGTATAGCATGTGAAGGAAATTTATGTTAAAGAGCCTTAACAAGCCAAAAACATCCTGGAGAGCAGAAAGGACACTACTGGGCTCCTTGTCAACCATGAGAATCCTGATCTCCAGGTCCTACCATCAGCATCTCTGTTGTGCTTTCCCTCTCTGGCCCAGTGAAACTTGAATTCTGTTCTGCACTCTGGCACAGTTCTGGCATGATGCTGGGGGGAATTGGGTGGTGTCCTGGATTACAGTGTATTCTATCACCATCTTCATGAGCTCTTGAAACCAGGTGGGGCGATGCTCNTGCTGCAGCCTGGCCTAGAACATATCAGTGAAGGAACTTGCAGATTTTGTGTTAACTTCAAAAGCCAGCATTCTTAGAAGGAAGCTATTATGCCAAAAATATCACCATAATCTCTGGTGTTTCAGGAGAAATGAGAGAAGTGGTAGCATATGTTCACATCAGCATCAAGACACCCACAAGTCAATGATATTTGTGCTCTGAAGCCTAAACTCACTAAGAATTTGCAGTGTTGTAAATCCCAGCCCTGGTAGCTGATGTATACAAGTGCTGTATGCTGTGTGCTCTATGTATAAAAAAGTGCTGGAAGTGCTGTATGCTGGCACCACTGGCATGCCAGAACCTAAGGGGGTTTTTGGATCTCAGCTCCTTCTGAGGCCGTCATCCATTGTAAGTGGCAAAAGAAAAGTGTGTATGTGCAATTACTGTTTTATTCAACAACTTCCAACATTTTCTAGTGAAAAAAAGAAGAGGAAAGTTTGGATGCTGCCTCATGAAATGAGAAGTGTTTATTTTCTTCTCATTCTTAGCCCATATAAGATACCCATATACTGCCAGCAAAAGCTGTATTCAGAATGGAGAAATAGTATAGGTTTATAATGCAAAGAATTTTATTTTCCTGTTGTCTTTTTCTTCTTTTTGCCAAATGACCAAATCATTTAAATAATAATTTAAAGGGAAAAACTCTCTCTTAATTTGGAGAGCATTCATAGAAAACACCAGTTTACTGGTGGTTTCCTAACAAGGGTAGCTATGTGAAGGAAAAAGAAAGGGAAAGAGAAAAGGCAGGTGCCCTTGTAGCCATTCCAACAGTCTTCACCTGCTACTCTCAAACAGCTTGTGCCTCGGTGGGGGAATTCTGAACTAGGCTGAATTCCCTCAGGAAACATAATCGTGAAAAATGGGACATACAAAATCATGATCGGAAAGTGGGTGTCAAGGTGAGGGACAACTTTTTGGTTGCTGTGGGAGCTCAGTGCAATCTGTGAGAGCTCTGCTGCGCACAGACAGGTCATGCCCTCCTGCAGAGAAGTGCCCATGTGCCAGAGGATTAAGTTTGAGGGCAGCCTCACAGCAGAGACCGGCCCCTCTACCTCAGAGCTATGAACAATTTCACGTACCTTGGACCCAGGCTGGCGAGTGCCCATCACAGTGGTGGTGTGGACACTCAGTCCAGACTCCTGGCCTGGGGCACCTCTTCCCCTCAGGGAGAATGGAAGGGAGAAAAGCAGAGCAAAGCCGTGGTAGGGAGCCCCTGGCTCAGCGCAGCATGGCTTGCGGGGATTTGCCTCGGGCAGAGTTTGTAGAAATGTCAACTCTTGCAGCTGGGCACAACAACAGAGACATGCTTAAAATAACCGCACAATAACCTCCTTATATGAGCAAGGTTTTGAGAGTCATCACAAAATGTGTTTGGGACACTGTGCTGAAATCCTGCTCAGCCGCCTGCCAGCGTGTTTCAGACGGCAGTGGAGAACCCAGGCCTCCTGCCTGCCCCCCACGCTGCCCCACCGCCTGTCTGGGCAGGAGGCAGAGCGAAACACAAAGATAAAACAGCTATTTAATAGTATAAAAACAGGATAGCTGGAGAAATCAGGTTGGAAAGGAAATGAGAGACTGGAAAGTGAGGCAAAATACACCAGAAGAAACTATGAAAGATCACCCAGTTGAGTGTGTGTGTGTGGTTTAGCAATTCTGTCAAAATGTTACCACCATCCCCAAAAAAGTAGGACAAAAAAAGGCGCTATATTTACAGATTCTGATGTTTATAGGATCCTAATAAAAAAGTCTGTCCTCCACATACTCACCAAAATCTCCTGTCCACACATGGGCTCAAACAGAGATTGCTGTTTCTCGAGGTTTTATTTTGTTCTCTGTCTTGCTGACTAAAAAACATACATGAAATATGCATGGAAATACAGAAATCCACAGAAGATCCTTTAATACTACCTTCTGTGGGGATTACTTTGCCTTTGCTATGAGCCTGTCCTTCTATCCTGTACCATAATGCTTTTGCACTTGGTAAAGGGCAGCCATTTACCTGCACCTAGCCATACTGCAACTACAAATTTTCTTAAACTGTATTTTCTTCTACTTCCCCACTAGATACTCCAAGGCAAAAATACATTCTCTTATGCTAGTATTTAACATTATAATATCTGTAAGTTACTGTGAAATAGAGGAAGGACAAACCTCCCCTACAGTTTACCTCATATGTCCCATAATTTCTGCGATTAACCTTCTAATGGGGTCATCTTGACAAGAGACCTCGGGGAGCTCCGATAACGCTTTGCAGGGAAAACGCTTCGCTGTGGAAGATGCCAGCTCCTGAGAGACCCACCCAAAAGTGCCTTTGTCTTGATCTCACTTGACAGTGCAGCAGACTGTGCCAGTGCTACGTGTCCTCAGGGCACCTCGTGGTGTGAGAGCAGGCTTCCTCCGTCCTTGCTCATCCTCTCTCCTGGGAGATTTCAGGTCACTGACCTCAGCAACGCAGGATTTATTTCCATTGTTTCTTTTACTTCTCTGTTACTGGGTAAAACCATCTACTGGTAGAAACACAGTTTTTAAAAAAATTATTTTGGGCAAGTTCAATTTTTTCAGCACTCTGTCTACAGACCAGACAGTGCTATGAGCTCCTCTTGCTGCTGGGTGTGGAGGCATGGCTGTAAAGCAGGTGGAAATTTTGAGAATGTAAACGCTGGGTATGTCTGAGGTGCTTACGGAAAATCCAAGCAAGCCCCTCATACTCTGAAATATTCTGTTTCAGTCAATATTTGCTATGCTTGAATTGGTCACTCCTTGGCACTCTGCCCTTTAGCTGTATCATTTCATAGTCAATTCATAGAAAAATGTCAAGCTGGCTGACTGGAAATCTTTGCTGTAATATATACACAAAGGGCAGATCAGTAAACCGACAGGGGAGCAGATACACGATTCATTGCTTCTGGCTGGGCCAGATCTGGTGAGGTGAGTTATTTCCACTGGGATCGGGGAATTCATACCCTGCCACAGGTGACTGCTTTGCTCAGGACCACAAAGATTAACACATGAAAACATACTGATATCCTGCTTTCTGGTTAAGGTTAAAAGTTTCACTGATCTCATGGGATTTGGCACTGCTTCAGATGTGCAACATCTGGCCCATAAGAAACAGGGACACGTGCATGTGAAATAGGTACGGTGTGAAAAACAAGAAGTAAAGAATAAAGATAAAAACAGCACTTTGCCAAAAGTGTTATGGGTTTAAATGTTGATCTGCACATCAGCACCTTCTTCCATTACTGACTAATGTGCAGAACTGGGAGTTCCAGAACAGAGTTCATATTCTTTTCTGAAAGTGTCTTCAAAATTAACTTGACTCCATCTCTGTCTTTCCTCTCTCCTTCCCTTCTCAAGGGTTCCCTTGTTATGCATTAATTGAATTTTTAAGTCACTTCATTTGCTATTGGTCTTTGAGGAAAAAAAAAATTGCAGCACCCACATATGGGTTTGAACATCCTGTTTCATAGGGCTTCATTTTTTAGGGATGTGAGTGACAATTTTAAAATTTTTCTTGTGGGGCTGTTGAAGTCTTTTTTTTCTACCTTCATGAGAATATTCCCCTTTTCATGTTTTTAAAATGGAATTTTCATTTTCATTTCTATTGCTTGAGGAAAATGAAATGGAACACCAGGGAAGGTGACTTTCCTCATTCAGATTAGATTGGTCTGGTTTCTCATTAAAAAAAAAATATAAAAAAGGATAAAAAAGATGAAGGACTTGCAGTGCAGCCATATCAATCATAGCTGATCTTAACTTTTGGGGGAATGAGAGTTTCTGAGTTAGTCTTTCATCAGGCTGTCAAGACATTATTTTCTCTTATAAACTATAGGTCCTGTTCGCATTTTTGTGGCATCTTCAACCCCAGTGGACTGACAGCACTTCACCTTCTATCCATCTGCTGTGTCTTCACCCTCTGTTGAGGTACAGCTGCCACAGTCTCTGGAGCACAAATTGGATACGTGTTTAATTGTGTATAACAACACTGTCCTGTAGTGAAGGACAGAAGCAAAGCAGAATCCAGCAGAAACAGCAGGGGACCTTCACATAAAAGTGTAGCTAAAAATGAATATTCAACTAAAATAATTTTCTGAAAGTAAATTTCACTTCATCTCATCCCTTACCTGGTTCAAACCTGTTTGTATTACAGATATTATGTGGAAGGTATCTGATCTGCCTGTCATACCCTACAGATAGTATTTTGATCAAAACTCACAAATTTCAAGTTTCTTCTGAATTGTTTAGGTAGTACATGCTTTCTGACTCTCAGAGGTGCTCAATGTCCTTGCAAAAAATCAGTGGCTATTGATGGAGCCCTGTTCACATACTCATCCTGCTGAAACACAGGCTCCCTGTGTTTCAGGGAGAGCCCAAGTCAGGAATGTCGAATGAATTCCTGCTCCAGCAAAGTTTGATTATAATAGCAGTACCCTGTTAATGCACAATGAACACAATGCCAGAAAACTGGCCAGGATCGTAACAGCCTGTTCTAGATAATAGGGCAGTTCAGCACCTGAGATAAGCACAGGCATTCAGGGTTTACAGCTGCTATAAGCGGTGGCACTTCTAATGGCAGAATAGCAACAGTGCTCTGGGACTTCATTCAGCAACCAGATGGTCAGTGATATAATTTTTTTGCGGCTTCCACATTGTTGTCTGCAAGAAAACAGGAAAGCCAGCACAGCAGCCCAGACCACCACTTCAGTGTCCCTACTTTTGCTGGGAGGAGGTTATTTTGGTGGTGAAGGGAAGAAAGCAGAGCAGCAGCATGCTGGTAAGCACGGGCAGGGCTCCTTGGTGAACAACCCCAGAGGAAGTATCTTGTGACATGGAAAGTTTTCAGCCCCAGTTAGCTGAAACTGTAGGGAAGAATATTTAGCTAATAAAAAAGAGTTTAAAGACAGAAATTTGTTGAAGTCAGTGAACTGCTGTTTAAGGCAGATGAAAACAGTGAGGTCATTCTTTTAGACAGCTTTAGGAGAGTCCTGATTTCACCAAGGTTATTCTGATTTAATGATATGCTGCATCTCTAAGCTGAGGCCATGTGTGTGGCAGTGCATGTTCTAGAGTTATCTTTAGCATGGACCATTTTCCCAATCCTACCTGAGCATCATTCATAGGTGAGCCAGTCTGCTAAAGAGATTTGGTATTCATGGTAGCAGTCCCTCTCCCCACCTTCCAGTCATCTCAAAGGACTCATTTGGGCATATCTATCACATCCAATTACACAGGAGCCCTGATAATTAATTAATATTAACTTCTAATGGTTATGCAATTAATTGCGTTAGGAGGAATATAAAAAACGAGTAAATAACCTCAAAGTGTTGAGTCCTATTTGGCAAGATAATACAGCTCATCCTGCCCAATTACAATGATAAGATTTTAAACTAATTGAGCTCACAC
The DNA here is from genome assembly GCA_013400655.1 of Mystacornis crossleyi. Lineage (NCBI taxonomy): Eukaryota > Metazoa > Chordata > Aves > Passeriformes > Timaliidae > Mystacornis > Mystacornis crossleyi. The sequence goes on from VYZQ01057540.1 coordinate 144,206, forward strand.
TGTGACTCTCCATTACCTGACATTCAGCAGCATACAGAGAAGATTAAAGGGATTCAGGGGATGGTGTGTTTATAAAACCAGGAATAGTCATTCCTGATTCTCATTTAAGCAAAAATACATTTTAATTCACCACTGAGCAATACTTTATATGGAGGTTGCCATAGAAATGAACATGTTGAGAATTTGGGGGCTTTTGCTGCCATTTCATGTTAAAAATAGTGACCTGGGATGCTCAGGACCTCATTACAAAATGGCAGGGGCATATCCTGCCATCAGTTGCTCACCACATCACCGTAGGAGCAGAGGGCTTGCCAGACTGTATTAAATCATTTGTTCATCTAACTTGACAGTTTGCCTTCTGCACTGATATTCTTGAGGAAGGTGGAAGGTTCCCATAATGCCTATTACCTATCCAATTATGCTGTGTGGTGTACAGGGATGAAACATCCTACCAGAGCCCTGCAGGCAATTAGCACACACCCAGAAGCATGATATTCAATTACACTTATTATTTCAGCATGCCAAGCAGCAAGAGGTGGTTAATGATCGCACAAAATTATCTAGCCTTTTAGGAAAATATACTCAAAGTTACCAGAACCTTACTTTGCATATCAGCAAGACCCATATGAGGCCCACGAACAGCGGTAAAACTGATGGAAGGCCAGTGACAGATTATTCACTTGCATGGCAAAATTTGTCTTTCTAAGCCTCTTATTCATATGAACAGAATTAGTCCTGGGGGACATTTTACAGGATGAAAATTTTCACCCAGAAGGAAACCTATTACTCTCCCCAGCTGAAGCTCAAGGCTTTTTGTTCACTGTACAGAACTGGCTATTTTTCAGATAAAGTTTTGGGCTGCTGAGCTCTCAGATTCTATTTCAGCACTTTGGACTCAGAAGTTGATGGTGATCATATCCATGGTGCCCTGACATCTTCTGCCACTCACAGCAAAACAAACAAAAGTTGAAAACTGAGTTATCTTTCAACCACTAATTTTAAAATCTTTGCAGTAGAGTTTGCACTTGAATGAGTATTTCCATTGTGATGGAAAAATGGGGTCAAGGATGCCAAGGTCTATGTAAATTGTATATGAAGACAGTATAAATCCATTCCCATACCTATCAGACCTTGCATGAAGAGAGGTTGTAGATAATAACTGCTGTGAGAAATTATGCATTTGATACCTATTTTTACCAGAAAGGTCTGAGCTGGTAACTTTATGTCCTTCAGAGAAAGCATAAGGGAGATGATGATGAAATGCATCTACATTTTTTATAGTACCAAACAAGTGCTGAACTTTGTCAAACTGGTGTTACAAGTGGACTGCAGGTGAAATTTCCCAAGACCTTCAGTTTCTGAAGGACATACACTCTGATTAAGATATATTGAATCATTACTTATTCAGTAAGAGGCAGTTAAGTTCTTCCTGCTAAAAATTCAAGCAAAAAGCATTGTCTTCAAGGCTTACAGAAATTATCTTCCCTTTAAGTGAAAAACTGTCTGCTAAAACCAAAGGTGGGGTGATGGGTGCCTCTCACGGCTTCAGACCATCATCCCAGTTCATAGGGTGTCAGGATGCCAGTTAAAATGCAGTCTCATACCTTTCATCAGTACTGACTGGATCAAATGAATATTCTGTAAATACATATCTATCCACTGATGTCCATGGCACTGCCTCAGTAAATACCAGAACTGATTCTGACCTGTTTCACACTTAACTAAGAAATAATTTAATTCCATTGCCTTTCTAGAAAAGGACCCCTTGACTTAAAGGACTTTTAAAATGGATTAGTTAGGAAATGTGAATTTTAGTCTCTGAAGTGGCTGATGGTGTTTTGGACATACTCTTAGGATTCACGAAGAGGACACTGGGATTTATATTCCCCAATAACAGACCTATTGCTCATGGCAGATAAAAGCCAGTTGCCTCCTCGTGGGCCACCATGAGCACATGAAAACCAAATATTGCTTTGCCAAACGTACTTGATTACTGCAAAATTCGTTTCCCTAATATCTCTGTTTCCTGTAGAAGATGATAGGAAAAAGTGAGACTAATTAGCTAAAATGTTTTCTTTTCCACATGAGGATTAAAATTTCATGGTGTGCTTTCAATTCAAATATTCTTGAGTACATACAACTGTATCTTATTGAATAAAATTAATGTAAACTAGAAAAATATATGGGTTTACTTCTCTCATTAATCAGAAGAATAAAACGCATTAAGATGTTGATGTTTACCTAGAACAGAAAACAAATGATTCTGTGAATGACAAATAGGAAGTAACATCGAACTGCTGCAAGTTTTGTAGCAGCTGCCACCGAGAGCTGCAAACATCAGAGGTATATGAATAATCGCATACAGAGCAGAAAAGCCATCAGACCTAATGATAGAAAATCTCCTTTCACACTCACAGACATCAAGTTTCCCGTGCAATTAAAAGCTGGCAAAAGCAAACAATTGGCTTTAAACCAAGACAAAGAACTATGAAAAGAACCTGGCTTTTGCTTCAAGTGAGTGGACTGGGAATAAATTCACTTTCTCTGCTTGGAAAAGGAGCAAATGAGCATATGCTTTTGCACCCTTCAAAAAATTCAATGTAAGGAAAAAATCAAACTATTTAATAAATCAAACAAGAACTACCCAAAACATTCATCTCCTGCATTTCTTTTGAAGCAGAGCTAGTAACACCTCTCAAGAGCATCTTTAGACTTGTGTCCCTCTTGAAAGGGGTGCAGAGAAATGAGAGCCAGGGGTTGTATCACTAGCTGATGAACAGCGAGAGCAGGTTAAAGGAGGATCACTAAGTGTCTTTTCCATGGTATCTGTTTTGTTCTGGTGGAGTGCTATTGATTTCTTAAGCATCACTCACACAAGTGAGACGAGACTCGTTTCATGTCCTGTGTGTCTCAAAATCCCTTACGCACTATTTGACTTAGTATTTTATTGCAAGCTACTTCTGTTTCGAGAAGGAAGTTGCCAAAGAGGGTGGAGGATGCTATTTGTGTGGCACTTAGTAGAAGATACTGACCGAAGAAGGGACAATGTAGAAAGAGAAGGGTGTGCTGGAAAAGGAGAACAATTTATCTTCTCAGTGCATGGTGATTTCCTTGTGAATGCTTTTCTTTTTGTGTGGGTTTGTGAATTTGAGATATAAAACTTGGAATTTTTCAGGTTTCAATTTTGTTCTCATTCTAAATTTCTGTAAATTCTAATTTCCACATCCTAATTCCTTCCAACACCAAGTAGACAAGCAGTATTTCATTGATCACCACCTTTAAATGACTCCAGCCATTCATGCTGAGAATCTTGGGCAAATGAAAACCATGTATCTTACCACTGAGCAAGAGGGCTCAGGGCTGCATTATTTTGTGCTCTTGTTTGTTTTAGTTTTATTATTAGCAAAGAAGATAGACAATTGACGTTCTTTCCACAGAAATGAGAACACCTGGAATTTTAGAATAGGAGAAAATTAAATAGTACCTTTCAGAAACATTTTCTGATTTTGGCCATTGCAATGGCCAAAGGATGAAAGGCCAAGGGAAAGGATGATACTGTCAGTCTTCTAACCTTTATTGAAAATTTTCAGGCACCTTTAAATTTCAGAGTTAAAATTTATCAGCATGAAATACTATGGGACATGTAATTTTATTACAATTCTTTACCACTGCTTTTTAGCTGTATTTTAACAGCAAGGCGAAGAGCAATTTATTGTCTAAGCAAAAATTACTTTTCTGGGTTGGTTGGTTTGGCTACTAGTGTTCACTGAAGGAAGTTCTAACATGAGTGCTTGGCTATTAGCACATTAAGGTATTGTTGTGTGGGAAAGCATTTCAACACTGGAGCGTGTCATTGAACTGAAACCAAAATTTAAAATTGTATTGCAAGTTGACATAGGTAAGTACATAGTGCTGGAGCAGATAGGAACACTTAGAGAGAAGGGAACTTTTCAGGAGTGGGAAAAGATCAGTTTATATTCTTTGCACAAGAAAATAAGGAAAGGGAAAAAAAGAAAATAGAACACAAAATAAAATCCTGTCCCCT